>PVKA01020289.1:0-40488 GCA_004027165.1 Ctenomys sociabilis | reverse complement strand
TCACAGACTCTCCTGCTCGCCCTGTGTCTGGGTGGCTAGCTTGTGTGGGCATTGGGGAGGGACCCAGTACCAGCACCTAATGGCTCCCGGATCCTCCTGGGCCATCTTGGCGTCAACCCTGTGACCTTGTGGCATGGAGTAGCCCCTCCCACCATCAGCGAGGAAGCAGGGCAAGGGGTAAGCAGCCACACTGCAGCTGTCCACGAGGCTCAGGAGGACCGGGGGTGGGGGGGAGAGGACATCACTCTTCACGGAGACATAGGCTATGCTAGACACCTATCTGCTTAAGGATGATAATGGAATTAATCTGGCCTGTAGTCACTTCCCGTCCCAGTGATTTATTGGCCGCCTACCCCGGCATCGCTGCACAGTGGTAATAAATGACAAGAGGAGGACATGAGGGCTTAAAGGATTCTCCTTATGTTTAAAAAGCTAAGCTGCAAGGCAAATAAACGCAAAGAGCCGGAAGGGAGCTTGGAGGTCGGTGGGGCTGCACTCTTAAGCCCGGGTCATCTCAAAGTCCTGCTTTTAAATGCCTGATTCCAGAAAGGCACCCACCGCCCGCACTTAACTTGATTTAGTAGCTGGCACGGCTGCAACCTCAAAAATGGGGAATAATTTGCCAGAGCTGGGCTGAAGTTTGCTTTTGCCCGCTCCTTAAAGAAAAATTTTCTGCTTAAGCACTCACTTCTCCCTCCAAAGAGACAAGATGCTAATTATCACTCTTATTCATTTACTATAAAGCACCCTAGTTTGAGTCACAGTATGCACTTGAAAGCACAAAACTATATTTCATTTAAAAATAGGGTCTAATTCAGAGTTTTAAGTGATTCATCCTTACCTCCCTCCAATTAGTCCAAATTAGTTAGACTTTAAAGTTAATCCTTAATGACGGCCAGTTCCTCCCCACCTAAACAAAGTCCTTGCAGCAAGGGTAGCAGTCTGCTCCTCCTGGGCCTGCTCTGTCCTTAGGGTGAATAGATGGTAGTTGCTCTCTGTGTATAGAACAGATTTCTAGATGGCTTGGAGGGCTCTACAGAAGTACAGCATTTCTCTGGCCTTGTGCAGCCCCCAGAGTGAGCAGCTGCTGGTAATGCCTGTCACCTGTGGGATGGCATCCCTGCCACATCCCAGCACTGTGACAGTTGCTTTTCATGACGGCAGCAGCAGCCAGAACCTGGCATTGTTCATCTGCCTTGGCATGTCCATTCATGTCCACAACCGTGTGTTTCAGGCCAGTACTGTCACTCCTCTGTTTTCTGTCGGATGGACACATAGGAAGAGGAAGGTAAACTTGGGCTCCTGTTGCATTCTGTCTTGGACAGACAAGGGCTTACATGGGCTGAGGTCTTCACCAGCACCCTGAGCCAGAGGCACCCTTCCCCATACGGTTCACCCTCCCCAAGTGCTTCATTCATGCTGTGGCTCTGTGTACCTTTGCCATGGGAGCCTTGACAGGTTCTGGAGCCAGGGGTTGGAGCCCAGAGACTGTGGTGCTGGTTTCTCTGCAGTGCAGGCTCCCTTCCTTGCCTCCGCACCCCAGTGACCTTTTGTCAGACTGTTACAGGGGACCCACACCCTGCTGTGGGTAGCACTGTGGGTGTATGACAGGTGTTCTATGAGGCAGGAAGTGGCCTCTGCAGGTCGCACCTTGCATTCTGAGCTTCAAGGTTGTAAGAGGCAGAAAAGACAATGAACCACGGTGTGAAGGACATGGTTTGTAACAGGCATGTGCCACTGCAGACATGTCCCACGAACACCAGAGTCACCACTCAAGGCATTTAGCTCCAGGGACTGTCCTGGAGGGGCCTGTGGGTAAGGTTGGGGGGCCTTCTGCTCTGTGTTGTCTCTGATCCTCCAACAGAAGGCATGGACATTTCCTAAAGGCCCGCTGCAGCCCGAGTGTCTTTGGAAGCTTGCCTGTAATTAACAACACAGGTGGTGCTGTGGCTATAAGGGGCTATTTCAAGGGCTTTTGCCATAGCAACTGCTTTGGTCCTCTTCTTCCCATTCCAAGGCCCAGAGGGGCCAAGAAACATGCCTAAAGTCAGACAGCACCTCTCACTGATGCCCCATGGCAGAAGCAGGTAAAGAAGGGCTCACTTTAGACACTGGCTTTGCCCAGGGCCAGAGGGATAAGCTTGCTCCCAGCTGGGTTTTCAGCCCTTGCTTCCACACTCAGAGCAGCCCAGCCAGAAATAAACAGCCTGCTCATTAACATTCTCTGATGTCAAATTCAAAAGGGCCACTTCCCTTAGAAACTCAGAATGAATCTCATGGCTGTGCATTTATCAACACTGTTCCCTGCTGCTTATGTACTTTAATGTCCTTTGTGGCCAGCAGTCCTTGAAGGTGGCCACGGACCTTCTCGGACATCTCAGAGGGACAGTGCCAACCCCAGCTGCACATCTACAGTGTGGGTTCCAAGCTCTGCCCTTGGAAGGAGGACACCTCGAGGTGTCCCCAGCTGTCCTCCTGGGATTTTCTCTTGGCCCCAGGGCTCATTTCCAGGAAACAGTGAGAAGGTGGGACCTCTCTGGGCCTTTCTGTGCTCTGGGACTCCTCGGCCCTGGCCCTATCACTGCAAGACTGAACAGGTTATCCCCCAGCCCTAAGGAAAGGTTGACCCTCTCTTCTGCCTCCAGCCTTGAGGCACCAGCCTGAGGAGCTGAGGGAGAACAGTTGTGAGGGGCAGTGTCACACAAGGCTGGGAAGCAAGGTGGCTGGAGTAGATCTGCTCTCATATATGACAGCCTTAGCAGTAAGGCGGCCTCAGGAATGAGAGACACCACAGTTGCCATGTGGCAATTTGCATGGATTATTGTGCTTTCAGATTCTTTTCTTCTTTATGGAAAAAGTAACATAATCCTCAGACCATAGTCATCATTTTCCATAAAGCTCAGCTAAAATTACATTATTTCTCTTAAGCCCAGCCACATGCAATGGACAGTTGCTAACCATTTTTATCTACAGAAATGACAGTTTCATAAGGTTAAGTAGAAGTCCCACTTCTGTTCTTAGGGGGCAATCTCCAACTTAGACCATCAAGACAGCATCTTGCCGTGTGGAGACCTTGCACTTACTTGCAGGCTCATCTTAGGAGTGGTTTTAAATGCCTGGGCTGAGTCCTTCTCTTCTTTTGGGGTCACCACTTCCAATTCTGAGAGAAAGTCTCCAGTCTTTTCTACCACATCCCAGCCCGGCTGGCATCATGGTCACCATATCATCGGGGGGCAGAGCCTCCTCCCAGCGAATCTGGGAACGCCATGAGAGTGGAAGGAATTTAATTTGAAAATGCTGTGTGCACCCGTTCTGCTCTGAGCTGGAGAAACATTCCTGCCACAGATCCATCCAGTGACATTAATCTTTCCTTGATTTAATTCGGTTTTCATCCCTAAAATAGAGGCCCAGAGGATGCTCTCTGCTTCACGGGAGGATGGGACAATTAATGAGTCACTTGGAGGGAGGCATTTGGAACTCCTCAAATGGAACCAACAGTATCTTGCTTTTAACCCTTCAGATTCCACGGTGGTGTTGTCCCAAATTCATCAGCAGCTGGATTTGTGCGAAATAGAAAGCAGAAACCTTCTGCCCCCAAACATCTGTAAATTATATTTCTGTCATTATATTAACGTTAAAGCAACACAGAGGGTGGAAATGTTCCAACCTTAGAGCAGTTGTGAAAGTTAGAGATACGTTCACACACACATACACAGCTCAGCCACTAATAAAATGCTTTGGAAGATAATTTCAGAGTAAAATTTCCTTGGTGCAAGCTGCATCTACACTGTCTTAGTGCCTCAACACCACCATATCAGCCGTGAGTCATTGCCAGAGCTTGAAAAGACATTTGAACTGCTGGCAGCGCTCCTTATCAGAAGGCCCATCCGTGGTGCTTGTGATTACAGAGGAAGGGTGCTCGCTTTTGGCAAAGCAAAGCGTCTGACAGTAGCAGGGTATTGGCTCAACACTCCATAGGATCCATTTGGGATTCATTCTTTGACAATTACCCAGAATGAATCACCAGCTTCCTTTTATAAAAAGATATTTATTGGCTTGGAAACAGACCCTATCCCGCTCTTTGTGGGAAGGAATTTTGTAGCTATGTTCAAACGTCCTCATGAACGTGGTGTCTCTGTATTGCTAAGGGGGCCCCTGCACGGAGCGTTCACTTTAATTGCATCAAGTATGGAGGAGAATTGAAAAATCTGCCAGAAAATAATGACTGGCTCAAGGGAAAGGAAAAGATGTTGGTAATAACAGCAGCGTCAAAGAGCTGAAGTGGAGCACAACCCTCACAGGGGACCCGTTGCAGAGAGGGGCCTGCCCCTAACCAGACCCTGGCCTCCCACACTATATCCTGGATGCTGGGAGAGAGAAGAGGCCGCCTGTCTAAACTTAGTGGCTGGCGGGACACAGCTGGCTGGACAGCTGCATCAGGGGCCTCTCGAGGGCTGGCTCGGCTGTGTGTCCTTCTTGCTGCGATTGCAGCTTGAAGGAGATTAGGTTTTGAGCCTTCAGTGCTTTCGAGGCAGCCCTGCACATTTTGATAACCAATGTGCAGCAGGCTAGAGGAGGAATGTGAGGCCCCTCCACTTTGTCCCCGTTTGGGGAAGGCCACATCTAAATTAGTATTAGAAAACAGCCTTGGGTTTTGAAGTGGAGGGAAAAATCACTTAGATGCTAAGGTTCAGAAGAGAGGGCATTTCCAGCCCCAGTTCCAAGATGGAGGTGGGGTCTGTGTCTCCCTGGCCTAGCTCCTCCCTCCACCTATTGCCTGTCTGAAGAGGTTGGAGACCACCCTTCTGCGAGTGGGGCCTGCCCTCTGCATCTTCCTGACTACGACTCCTCCATGGGAAGGTCACCTCTGCACCTGGTGAGTTCCCAGGGCGCAGCAGGGTGAGGGGCAGAGGCACTGCAGGGCTCTTTGGCCTGGGCTATGCTGTCCCAGAAGACCTCCAGTGAGAGCCCTGGACTTCATTGTCCAGAGGCATCACATTGGCATGCTGGTGTGACAGCAGCATTTAATTGTTAATGTGTACATATAAAATCTGCAGCTGCCAGCCCCAGGTGCGCCGAACTGACCACTGAGTGCAGGCCTGGTGACACACACCTGTAATCCCAGTGCTGGGGAGGCTGAAAATAGGGGGATCGTTATGAGTCCAAGCTATGTAATGAGACCCTGTACCAAACACATTTAAAAAAAGGAAAATCTTAAAATCTGCACCAAATTTTAAAAGTTCTACCAAGATACAATTTATACACCTGACTTGTTTAAAGTATAGAATTCAGTGATTTTAGGTAAATTTAGAGTGGTACAACCAACATCACAATCTAATTTTAGAACATTTTCATCAGCCTAGAAAGAAGCCTTGTACTCATTAGCAGCCACTTCTTATTTCCTCTGCCCCTGCTTCAGACAACTAGTAATCTACTTCCTGTCCACATGCATTTGCTTGTCTGGGCATGTTTAGCTACAGGATCGCATACCGTGCGGTCTTTTGAGTAGACATTTTCACTTAGCATAATGTTTCTGAGCTTCTCCCACATTGCAGCATGCAGCAATACTTCCCTTATCAGATGGCAGTTTTCTGTACTACATTCATGTAATGAACTCCTATGTAGCGACAAAAAGGAACTGTGGTAGGCAGGACCACATGAGCTAACATCACAGATGTTCTGTTGACCTTAAGAACCTAGATACCAAATTCCATACTGTATGACCCATTTATATGAAGCACAAGAAAAGGCCAAAGTAGTCAGTGGAATGGAGGTCAGAGAAGTGACTTTCTCTTGGTAAGGATGGGTGGCTACAGCCTGGGAGGAGAGATGGGACAAGCTGTCAGGCCTTGACATGCTTCATATCCTGATGCAGACAGTGGTTACATAGGTACAGATAGATCTTACTTGAGCATTTATTCAACTGCACACTTAATAGTAGTGAAGGGTAAGCGCTCTCCTGTATGTTAAATCTCAATTTTTTATTAACAAGTATATGCAATCTTTGATTCTTTAATTTTTATCTGGAAATACTAATGCTATTCTTTGCGAAAAGGAGAATAAAGACTAAGTATGTTGCTTGATGACTTCTCAGAGAGCAAGCACATTTTCTAGTTAGCACCCAGTTCAAGAACAGAAGCTCTTGGGCTGGGAAGATAGCTCAGCAGTCTAAGCACCTGCCTAGCGAGCACAAGGACCAGTTTGACCCTCGGTGCCACATGCCATGCCAGCCCTGGAGCCCTCGGCGCACTGTACCACCTGGAAATTGGTGTGGTGGCACACACTTGTAATCCTGGCACTGAGAAGGCTGAGACAAGAAGATCACTATGAGTCTAAACTGCATAGTGACACCCTGTACCAAATTAAAAAAAGAAATAGAAGCCCTCACCTGGCCTCTTCTAATTATTAACCCCTCTTTCTCCTCCAAATGTCTAGCATCATAATTTTGACTGTGGTGTTTTTTCTTTTGTTTTTGCTTTATGTAAATAGAAGCATATAGAACGCTTTCTTTCATGTGGGAATTCAACATGATTGTGAGACTCACCCACATGCACACAGCAATAGCTTGTTCTTTTTTTATTGTTTCATGATGTTATATGAATACATCTCAGATTATTTATTTATGTTAACACTGATAGATATCTGAGTTGGGTTCCAGTACAGGGCAATTATAAATACTTGGCCATCAAATGTGTTCTTATTTTTATAAGTCATAGACCTACAAGTCTGTAAGGTTATCTTCTCAGTTACTTTTCTCTCATTGCTGGGACAAAATATCCAACACACAAAATTAAGGAAGGAAAGGTTTATTTAGCTCACAGTTTGTGGAGGTTTCAGTCCATATTCAGCTGGCTCCAAGGCAGGGTGACACATGGCAGAGGGCAGCGGTTCATGGGAGTGGAATACAGCAAGAGCAAAAAGGGAGGAGCAGTGGCAGCAACAGAGGCAGAACCTCCCTCCCTTTCTTACATTGCCTTCAGGCTATCTGCCCCAGGGCCCAGGTAGTACTCACATCCATAATTCCAGCAGCACTCATATTTGTAATCCCAGTGTCGGACCATGAATTAATCAGAAACTCTAGAAGCCTCCCCTTGATTACATGTGGTTTTGAGGGGACAACTAGACACAAATCACAACAGTTATAAACTGTGTAGACTGGATGTGTACTCATTTCTGTGAGCTGTATACCTAGAGGTGAAATTATTCTCTGATAGCATGGATACCAACTTTAAACACCAGTTTTTGAAATGCTTGTAGCATTTCATTTCTTAATATACTAGTATGTTTGTTGAGCTGGCTATAATCGATCCAATGGCTTAAACAATGACCATTTATTTCTCACAGTTCTGGTGCCTTAAATACATAATCCTGGTGCCAGAGTCTGGTGAAGCATCTTCCTGGATTGCAGGACCCAATCTGCTCACTCTGCCCTCAGGATGTAGAGAACTGAAAGTGCCAGTGGGCTCTGCTGTCTCTTCCTATGAGGGCACTAATCCCACTCAGGAGGGCTCCACTCACATGAATTCATTACTTCCCATAGGCTCCCATGACCTATGTCATCATATTGGGTTTAGGATACCAGCACACGAATTTGAAAGAGGCAGAAATATTCAGCCAGAAGCAAATAGGAATCTCAAAAAAACAAACTAACAAGACATGAAATGGCCCAGGCCTCTCCTAACCAGTGAGAGAGGGTGCCATCTTTCCTATCGGAGGACACCATACCCTGTGCCCACAATTTAGGGGAGGAAATGTGCAATCTGGCTTGCATTTTAAGGGGATTCCGTCTATGGACAGCTGGTTTCAAGGCAGAGCCATCGTGGCAGCAGGATATAGGGAACCGAGTTGCTTAGTTTATGGTGGTAAGAAGCAGAGCCAAAGAGAAAAAAGGGCAGGGGGCCAGCTCACCCAGAGTCACCCCAGTCCCTGGGCCCCCAACCCCAGCCAATCAAGTTGGTGGTCCACCTTGACCACCCCACAGGATTAGGGCTCCCCTCTGCTAGGGCTGGCTCCATCCCAGCTGGGCCACACTGTCTTGGCCACCCCACCTCAGCACCGAACTCACCAAGCTTTGCAGCCCGTCTTCCTCTCCCAGATGACTAAGAGCCCCTTGAGGGCAGGAACCATGCCTTGCTCCTCCTTCTTAGAGAGCCCTGCCTCCCACCCCATGCACAGAGCATGGTCGTCCTTGATAAATATCTGATTTCCTGAGAGAGAGGATATAAGATCCATCCAGCCACCTAATTCTTGGGCAAAGTTGAGAAATACATTAAATTTTGAAAACTCATATATTTTTTATCTTTGCTTTCAGATCTCAAATGGATCCACTATAAAAGTCTTTAAGAAGATAGCAAATTTTACTTCAGGTAATCAATGTAATATTGTTAACCTTCTGTTTTCACCCAGCTTTATGAAGTGTGGCTTTTTACCTCCCTCCCTTGTATTGTCACAAAAGTGAGATTGAGCTGTTGTTACATAATTCTCTGAAAGCTGAGAAAAAAAAAAAAAAAAAAAAAAGCTGGTCTGATCCTTTTCTAGTCCTCAGAACATGGACCCTGCAAGAAGAAAGGAAACTGTAAACTGTGGTTGGCCTGCCAGCCGCACAGAGGAAGTTGCTGCTTGTTGCCATCTCTAAACTCAGGGCTGGGTCTCAGCTGGAATAGCTTTCCCGACCCCTCAGTGGGAGGGTGTGGAGGGTTGGGAGGATCCCCCTGGGAAACCGAGAAGGAAGCTAAAAGATAATCACACGGCCCCACAGCCCTGCACAAATAAGATAGTCCCCATAGAAAGTTCTGTTATCAGTGAGGCAGCATTTGCAAACTTCCCAGAAAGCAGACAGAACTAAAGAGGAAGCTTTTATGGGAGCTTTGTCTACCTTCCTGATAGCTGGAAAACATGGTCACAATGCCTTGAGACAAACCTCTAGGTCATATTCTAGGTCTGCCTCTGGAAAACTATCCCAGCAAAGCCCATCAGACTTCAGCCCTGACAATGGTTCCAGGCCTCTCTGGGGCTGGGGTTAGGGTTTCCTGTGTCTTGATGGAAGGAGCTTTATGGGGCCCAGAATTTGGTCACTGCATACAGACTGCAGGACTGCAGTGGAAGTAAGGTCATTCAGTAGCTCTGGGTAGGCCCCTTTGGGGACTGTCCCCTTCCATCACTCCATCAGACTAGTGAAGCCACCTCACACAAAGTGGCTGTCACTCTGGAGGACATGGCATTCTTGTACTATGACAAGGGGAAAAGCTGTGATTTTGGGGTGTCAAAGCTTAGGCTTTGTAGAAAGCCTGCTGTTTGAGAATTGGAGTGTAGACTCTGAGGTTTGGATCCCTTCCTGGGGTTCCAGGCCACAGGCACTTCTGCTTCCTCCCTGTCCATCCCGGGCAGCTCACCACTTCCACCTTCCTGCTCACACTTCAGGTTCACACCCCTGCCCTCGTGCCAGCCTTGGGTCAGAATCCCAGTGGTGGCCGAAACCCAGCTCTTCTTAGCTTTCCAGACCCTACATCCAGGCAGCCACAGGAGAAAGGCACTCAGCGCAGTCGGTGTCACTAATTCACAGTGACCAGGGGCCTCACTCGGTTCCCCCAAACTCATCAGCTTCCCTCTGCACCCCGCATCCTACCACCAACCTCCTGCCCCTGCTGTCCTCCCTCCCACCAAGGCCACTCTGTTCTGTGCTTCAGGTCCATCATCCTGACCACCCAAGCTGCACTCTGACCTCTTTGCCCACAGTGGTTGTATAAATGGGTTTTCTCCCCTTGCCTGCTATTTTTTCCCATTGGTATTTCACGATATGCTAGTTGCTCTCATTTTCAGATGCCCCAGTGCCCTAGTCCCTGTTTGTCCCACCTCCCACTCCCTTTTCCTTTAGTTGACTTTTCTGCCTCCCAAGTTTTTCTTCCTCTGCTCTGTGAGCTCCATTACACAGCCCTTCTCTTTTTTTTTAAACTTTTTTTTTTAAGGTCTTGCTATGTAGTTGAGGTTGGCCTTGAGGTCATTTTGTAAGTCAGGCTGGGCTCAAACATGCAGTGGTCTTTGTGCCTCAGCCTCCACAGGCAGATGCCATCGGGCTGGTCTGCTCAGATCCCAGAAAGACTGGCCTGCCTTTCCCCACTCACCCAGCTAACTTCATTTAGGTTTAGCACCACCTCCCTTCCACCCAACCTTCCAGACTTAGGGCAGAATTTGATAGGTACTTCTTTCACATAGTCTTCTCCATAATCCTTATCACAATTATGATTAAGTAATTAACTGTTCAGTTAGTGGTTTGCTGTCTCTGGGCTAGAATGAGCACTCAACTAGGGTGGGATGAGGCTGTCATTCTTGCTGTATTTGGCACCTAGCAGCCATGACACAGGAGGCACTGCAGGTGGACTTGTTAAATGACAGGCTTAGGCCCTCACCCCAAATGCAGCGGTGGTCTAGCCATGTGAGCCCTTCTAAGAGCCCAGGGAAGCTGCTGTCTGCTCCTGTCCCTGCACCAGGCCCCCTTACACTGATGGCAGGAGCCAAGCTGCCACGGCAGAGGACTCCAGCAGAAGGGTTCCTGGGGGTACAGCACAGGCAGGGCTTTGTAGAGGGCCAGGCAGCCTGTGGCAGATTTGTTAATGGACTCTCTTCTCCCCCTCTCTGGCATTCAGACGTGGAATACACCGATGAGCACTGCCACTTGGTGAGTTGAGGCTTTCTGGAGCTCCTTGCTGCAGCCGCGAGCCTGTTGGAGCAGCAGTGGTCGCCATGGGTAACGCGGCCACTCTGCCTCCCCTTTAGATTTTACCAGATTCAGAAGCCTTCCAAGATGTGCAAGGAAAGAGACATCGAGGGAAACACAAGTTCAAAGTAAAAGAAATGTATTTGACAAAGCTGCTGTCGACCAAGGTAGCTTACTGTTCTGGGAGCGCTTTTATGGGTGCCTTGGGGGTGCGTGATGTGTTTGACTTAATTTCCACTGAAGTGTGAAAATGTTACAAATCCCTTGTGCCTTCCAGCAAAGCAAAATGATACTTTAAATTGTAAAAACTTCTTATCCCTGGCTTTTCTTCTTTTTCTTTTTAAATAAATTGTAAAGGTAACAGCATTTTACAAATTTCTACCATAGCATCTTCCATCAGGGATTTTAATATTGTTCCAAGTTCTTTTACCTGCCTTCTTGCTATTGTTATTTTTTAGGTTGACAGGATAATTATTCTTTTTTGTTTACTTGTTATTATAGGTAAGCAATAAAATTCCTTCTTTGAATTGCAAATAAAATGGGGAGGATCAATGACTAGAAGCCTAGTAAATCTTACTGATTTAAATTTTTTTTTAAAGTCAGGAATTCTATTCACATTAAAAAATGCCAGATGTGAAAGCCAGTGGAATACCAAATCAGAAGCAAATTCTACTTTATGTGGCTTTTTATAAGATTAACAGAAGTCAGTGGTGATTTTCCCCCCAAAATGATGCACAGTGTAAATGCTGCTACATAACCTGACCCTAATTAACTTACTTGGCACCGCTTTTAGATGAGGGACAGAGAGGGTCTGCTTAGGGCATAGGAGACTTGTTTAGTGGGCTGAGGACAGTCTGGGCCTTTTGATTTTCTCAGCTTTCCCAGAGAGCTGGGCCAGCTGTTTTTTGTAAAATACACAAATGCTCTGGAAAGCACACAGTAAAACCATATGATGGAAATACAGGCAACAGGAAAAATTCTGGGAACAGAGCAGTATCACTAGTTTTTCCAGGCTCCTGGCTTTTCATACTCAGGCTTGCAAGTGACCTATCAGTTGCTAGAAGTTGCCTAGAAATCCTCCCTTCCTTACTCACAGCAAGAAGCTTAGGAACCATATCTAAACCTGTGCATGGATGTTCTGAACCCTTGCCCTTACTGGGCTGGCCTTCTTTGATGATTTTACATTTTCTTTTTAGGTTTTCTCTGGTTGGCACATCATTTTCTCTGAACTTAAGTTTGATGCTCTGTTGTTTTCAAAACCAGCGCCATATTTTTTAATCTCTGGACTCTCATTCCCTTGGTCTTGCAGGTAGCAATTCACTCTGTGCTTGAAAAGCTTTTCCGGAGCATTTGGAGTTTACCCAACAGCAGAGCCCCATTTGCTATAAAGTACTTCTTTGACTTTCTGGATGCCCAAGCTGAAAACAAAAAAATCACAGATCCTGATGTCGTACACATTTGGAAAACAAACAGGTGGGAATGTGGGTGATTACTGTTTTCATGAATCTGGGACAGAAAGATTAACTAAAAGGGGGGCACAGATAGTTCCATAAGGGCTCACTTATCTCTGTGCCCAAATCTTTGGCCCAGGTAAGCTATCAAGTCAAAATATTTTTGTGCTGCATTTCTATTTTTAAATGATACATGAAATCATTGCTATGCAAAAGATCCTGTTCTTTAGGGTAAAATTAAAAACACTGCTATCATTAATGCACAAAAAAGACTTTATCTAAAAGGTTAGAGCAGCAAGAAAAGAAAGAGTAATATTTTGTGGTTTTATCAAACAATTTTTCCCCTAGGACAAATTCTCATTTGACCCTAAAATAATGTCACTTTGCAATTTTCAAGCTGTGTGTCTAAATTCATGCTTTTATCAAATGCAGCACTCAAGTACCAGGAGAATTAAAATCAATAGTTTGTTTTTTCTTTTTTGAGACAAGGTCTGCAGTTTGGGCTGGCCCTAAGCTCACTTTGTAGCCTAGGCTGGTCTTGAACTTGCAATGATCCTGCTGCTTCAGACTCTGGAGTGCTGGGATTACAGGTGTGCACCACCATGCCTACCAATTATGCTTTCTGGATTTTTTTTTTTTTTTTTTTGTATTTTAACATTTTACCTTATGGCAGGGCATACAAATTTTTAAATTTCTCTATAGAAAACAAACATGATTCACTACCTGTATTTGAATGAGGTTATTCTGGCACTCGGGAGAGTGATCATGCAGTAGGAGTCCAAGCTCTGTGCTCAGCCTGAGCAGTTTCAACAAGCTTTCTAAGTGGAAGTTGCCAAGGCCTAGGCCCAGCCCTGTCCTGTGAATCTGGGTGGATCCCAGCAATTGCTGTGGCTCACTCCTGCCCTCAGGCTTGCTGCTGCCACACCACGTCTGACACTGCAGGCCACAGGGGTAGCAGTCACACTGGAGAGGTGGTAAGCCAGGCCTGAGCTGCAAAGGAAATGCTAGGAATGATGCCCGAATTCATGCGCAGCTCTTTATCTAAGACCCTACCATGTACCCACATTTTGGGTGCTGGGGCATAGCACAGACAAACCAGTGGCCTCATGGAGCTTGCATTCTAGCAGCTTCAGACAGCAAACTGTGTGTCCACATTAAAGGGGAGGAGGGTGGAAAAAGGAGGTGGGAAGGGAGGATAGCGAGCATCGGGTCAGAGGCTTCATGGGATGTTGAGAACTGAGGTAACTACCAGGAGCTGTGGCTGAAGAGTCCAGGGATATGGTGTGGCCAAGAGCAGGCTGCCAAACGTCTGCAGACGAGATCAGGCCTGGGGAGCTCAGCGAGGCTCCCCTGCTGACCACCAGCTCATGTACTGGGACATCTGCGGAAGCCTGGACCAGGGCCGCTTCCAACCCCTCCTCCTGCCTCTGGGTCGCTGTGCTCCACCCTTTTAGGTTCTGAGTGCTGGGCCATGTGTTGCCTCAGCTCACAGGTTTGTGTACCAGTGAGGATGTGGACCCTGTTGCGGGCGGGGAAGCCGAGGCTGGGCAATCCATAGGTGGCCCCAGATGAACAGAGCTTACTCTCTTTGCACAGCCTTCCCCTTCGCTTCTGGGTCAACATCCTGAAGAACCCTCAGTTTGTCTTTGACATTAAGAAGACGCCACACATAGATGGCTGTTTGTCAGTGATTGCCCAGGCATTCATGGACGCCTTTTCTCTCACAGAGCAGCAGCTAGGGAAGGTAAGGCCCTGCTGTGTAGTTTCTTACCCACACTCCTGTGAGTCCAAAGCACAGTGTCTTATGAACATTCAGAGAATACACAGTTGGCCTAAGCCACCGTGCAAGTTGAAAAGTACCACTCATGGTCACTGTAAATTTGCTTTCTTTAAAGGCTGCTCCTTTTCCTTAAATTTTTTTAAGATTCAAAAATTAATGTTAATTTTAAAAAAATTTTTAAAAAATTTTTGAGACAGGATATTGCTCTGTAGTTCAGGCTGACCTTAAACCTGCTTCTGTAGCCCAAGCTAGCCTCAAAGTCAGCAGTCCTCCTGCCTCAGCTTCTTGCTGCTGGGATTAAGGACATGTGCCACCACACCTGGCTCCCATTTACTTTTCATAAAGGCCCCTGTGCTTAGCTAAGCAGGTGCTTAGTCCACTGAGCCATTTTGTCAGCCATCTGCGGACTTCTAAAGTAGTAACCAGGCTGGGGAGATAGCTCAATGATCTATGCACCTGTTCATAAGGTAAAAACCAAAATAATTAGCCCCACCCCATTACAGAATTTTGCCTCTGAAAAACTACCATGAAGTATATACACTTTCCTTGTTTCTTAGAAAAGCATTCCAAGGACCCTGATAAACTAACTCAAAATAAAACTATTTGCCTAAGTCAATTCTATCTGAATGTATTGCAAAAAGTCTATTTCAGATTATGGGAAAGAAAAACCTTGTCTGAGGCTTCTAATAGTTTGTCAGTTTATAATCAAGTCATGAACATTGCTTTCCTATGGTTTTCTTTGCTGATAAAAAGCTCCGAGAAAGCAAAGAAGGATAAAAGTACAGAGCAAGCTTTGAAAAAGATATTTTGGTCTTTTCTAAGCACTCGAAAATAAATTAAACTGAGTACTATCTGTACCTTATGGGTTTTGGAAGGCTCTGGAAGGTGAGGAGTGGCTCTCTGGTAGGAACGTCTTCATAGCACCAGCAATGGATGCTGATGGTCCATCAGATACCAAGCCAACCTTTCAACCTTTTGTTACCACTCTTCCTGCAAAATAAATTCGGTTTTCCTTTTGTCTTCTCTCCCATTGCCTGGGCTCCCAAGGTGGAGTGGTCAGCATCGTCTTGTACCCCTAACTCTCCTTCTAGCCTCTATCTTCAGTCCATAGGTTACCACTTTACTTTTTTAAAAAATTATTTATTTGATACAGGGTCTCCCTACACTGCTTATACTCCTTTATCAGCCTTCACAGCGCAGGGATTATAGGTGTGTACCACGATGCCTAGACTCGGTGGTTGGCTTGGCATGGCATGTGGTGCCAGGGATCAAACCTGGGTCCTTGCACTTGCCAGGCAGGCACATAGATCATTGAACTATCGCCCCAGCCTGGTTACTACTTTAGAAGTCCCCAGAGGGCTGGTGAGATAGCTCAATGGACTAAGCACATGCTTAGCTAAGTACAGGGTCCAGGGTTCAATCCCTGGCACCTGCATGCTGTGCTGGACCTGCCCCTGCAACTGAGTCTGGGTGTGGTGGTGCATGCCTGTAATCCCAGCACTCGGGAGGCTGAGGCAGAAGGATCGTTGTGAGTTCGAGACCAGTCTGAGCTACAAAATGAGCTTAAGGCCCTGTCTCAAAAAGACAAAAAAAAAAAAAAAAGAAAGAAAGAAAGAAAAAAGAAAAAAACACATAAACAAATAAAATAAAAAGAAGTCCCCACCCCTTCCCTCTCATCCTTGGTCCTTCTCCATTCCCTGCCCACTGGGACAACACCATCTCCTAACCTGGATCCCTGCCTGCTGTCCAGCTTTCCCCCATGCTCCCCTTCTCACTGTCCTACGTCATCTTTCTGACCTTGCCTCCTTCTTAAGAGGCTGGGCAATGCCGATGTTTTTGCAGCACGGAGTGCACTTTTCTGGTCAACTTCAGGCCTTATTTGACCTCGTCATTTATTGGCACAATCACCCTCTGCACTTTTCCTAAACACACTTTCCCTAAGGGCTCAAGGGGGTGTCCAAATTCATTCCCTCAGGTCCTTCTGGCCTCATAACCCTGGTGTCTAATAAAACCTCCCTCATCCCTTCACTCAGAAGCTATTCAGCCAATACGGACCTTCCTGGTGCAGTTTCCTGTATCAGCAACAGCAGGAAAAGCAGAGCAGTCCGTCCACTGCTTCCTGTGTGAACTTTCCCAGTGCATTTCCCACAGGCTTTCTTCATTTGATTGATAAGGTTTGTCTTAGCACACCACACCGGAAAACACTTGTGTGGTGTTTGTTTCTTCACAGTAAAAATAGCCATTTTTGGGTTATTTACTAGGTTCTTGGTCTTTTTCCTCCAGACCTTCGTTGATCTCTGGAGGTTATGTCTTGGCTGAGATCACGCTTACTTGCAGATTCTGACGTGTCCACTCCAAGGTCTTTTCTTTTCATAGCCGCATTATTCATGTCAGCGCTGTAAATGTGTCTTCCCCGCTAGATGGTGAGCTTCTCAGGGTGCAAGAACCAATCACCCTTGTCTTTGTATACTCAAGGGCTATGCAACATATTGGCTAAATTAGTGTTTACTGAATGGATGGGTGAATGAATGCATGAATGGGTGGCTACAGGATCTGTGAGTTCCACTGAAGCTTGACATCTCCGTGATGTCTATCAGGCTGTCCTCCAAAGCAGATCATCAGGCCACTCACTGAGCCACTGGAGTCTGCAAAATGCTTGACTATTACCTTGCCTACTTCTCCCAAGGAGAATTTTGGAAAAATTTTATAAAAAATAATGACTTCTCAATACAAAATCTTTACTTATGTTCTCTTTATATATTAACATTATTATAATTACATAAAACCATCACAGCCACCAGGGAACCTTTGCAAATCCAGACACCAGAGCCACCGATGTAACAACCACCACACACTTCCTTGAGGAAACTGGAAGATCTTTATAAGGGACGAGCTGGAAAATCTGCCATTGCCAATTACTTACCAGTGTTAGAGTTATATAAAAGGTTCAATCAGACCTACAATCAAGCCTTTTATAAATGCCAAACTCACTGGTGGGTGAGGGTGAGAGCAAATGTTTTAATTCAGGCTTTTTACAACCATTAGCAATGAACTATGATTGAAATAAGTTCCATTGTTACAGTAACTCAAAATCATGCAAAAATAATAATTTAGTTCTTTTATGAGAGGAAGGCAGAATATATTAGCATTTAATCTGCCCAAAAAGAACAGTGACTCACCAGAACTATCTACGTGGCAGTCAGTCACTCGGGCACCCCTTACTGAGGCCTCCTGCATGCAGCCTTGTCAGCAGGAGCAACGCTGGCGGCTGCCGAGGCCCAGCTACGCTGTGCTGTGATCAATTCTCTGTGGATTTTTACTTGTGTGGTGTGGTTGCCTTTCTTTTTTTTTTTCAGGAAGCACCAACTAATAAACTTCTCTATGCCAAGGATATCCCAACCTACAAAGAGGAAGTAAAATCTTATTATAAAGCAATCAGGGATTTGCCTCCATTGTCATCTTTAGAAATGGAAGAATTCTTAACTCAGGAATCTAAGGTAGCATTCAAATCAGAAATAAGCTTCTGTTCCATGATTTTTTTTAAAAAAAGATCATTTCAGAGTCTCTCAACAAGCTTTTCTTTTTCTTAGAAACACGAAAATGAATTTAATGAAGAAGTGGCCTTGACAGAAATCTACAAATACATCGTAAAATATTTTGATGAGGTAAGATTTTACATAACATCTTTTTAACATATGAAGCAATCACAAGGATTTGCCCATAGCATTCAGTAGGTCTCAGGACAACTCTGTTATCTAAAACTGCCAGAGGGAAGCCAGGAGGCCTGTCTAAGGTGGACATCCTGGCACAAACTACACCCTGCGTGTGGCCCCCCCTCTTGCCTAAACCATGTGCCCACCAGCCTGCATTCACACGTGAGTTCACGGGACCTGCATCCACACTGACTCAAGTTAACGCTGAGGAGGAGGTTGTGGCTTTGTTCAAGGGGGCCAACCTAGGCTTCATGGTCATCTGCTCAAAATGAAAGCTAAGTCTAGAATCCGGATTCTCTAGTTATATGAAATTCTGACATATTTCTGACATAAGCAACTATTTCAATAACAACTGTTTTAATTCAGGCTTTTGACAACCATTAGTAATGAGCTACCATTCATCTTTATGATTAATTCTCCTTAACCTAGATGCGTTGTTTCCAAATATGTTAATTCCCCCTTCCCTGATTCCCCCCACTCAGTCATGCTGGGACAGGCTATCCATGTCAATGGTGAGAATAGCTCACCAATTCCATTTGCTACTTGAAGATCAAGTGAAGAGCTAAGGTAGGGTAGAGGCAATGAGTTCCTTAAACATGATAAGCATCCCTCTTTCCAAGGGTGAGAAGGGAAACCCCATGGAGGGAAGGGGAGGGGAGGGGACAGAAGGGACTATACTGTCCAAGTGGAGAGGGGAGGGAGGGGGGAGTACTTGTCTCTGACAAGGATGCCCCTGCCTGCTGCACTTAAGGAGAAATACTTGCCTGCATGCTGGCTGCCCAGGAATGCTTGCTGTGCTTGGAATGGCTGTGACATAATGCATAAAGCAGGGCTTTGTAAGTCTGGTCCCATATTTGTAAGCAAATAGTTGGTATTTCTTGCGGCCTTCTATTTTAAGCCCAAGTGTTGTTGAACCTGTGATAATGACTTAGCAAAACAACTTGCAAAGTGAGTATGTATATAATTGAAGAAAATGTTGGCATCTGTTTCATACAGATTGTACCACTCACAACATCAGGAATTAAAAAAAAACAATTATAATGTTAAAATCACAATATCTAAAATAACTGTTCTAATTGTCAACAGATTCTAAATAAACTAGAAAGAGAACGAGGGCTGGAAGAAGCTCAGAAACAACTCTTGCATGTGAAAGTCTTATTTGATGAAAAGAAGAAATGCAAGTGGATGTAAGCACCCAGAGGCCTGGCTTAGTGCAGCAGAGTTCTTCAGACGACTTGGGAGCAAAGCGGCCGCTTGAGCTACTCTGTGTCGTCAATTTTTTAGGTTTGCACAAAGGTTCCACTTTGAGCACTGTCTTTTAAGAGACCAAGACACATGCACAGATTTTCATAAGCAGCTGGACCACTGTGCCTGTGTTAGCTGTGGGAACCCTCCCATAAATAGAGTTGAAGTGGTTGTTGCAAACAGCCTCCTTGTTTACAGAGAATACAGGGCCAGTAAGCAAGTGTCAGTATTGTAATGACAGTCCCCACTTAAGCACAATGTTATCTAAGTGGTTTGGTTGGAAAACTACAGCTGTGTAGCACTTGTAACTGCACTGCACTGCTGCAGAAAAAGGGATATTGCCAATGCGCAAAGCAGAATGTGAACTGAGTCATTTAGTGAGGTGGCGGTGTTCGGGCAACCTCAAGGGTTTGCAGCATCGAGACTTTCCCCAGTAGTTCTTGGAAAAGCTGACCGCAGAATTTGGTGGTGTGTACACTTAGCATTTGTGAGTGAGTGTGTGTGTTTAAACCAAAAACTAACAGTGTTGCAACATTGTTGAAAGGGCTCGTGTTTTTCAGTGGTCGCCAACTGCACTCCATCCAGCTCGCCTCCCTTTCCACCCAGGAGCTCTAAAGCAAGGAGAGTGAGTGGGCTTTAGTAAAATGCAGCGGTGGTTTACCCAGACATTATGTCCTGATGTATGTTCCTTTTTATTTGTCTTTTCATAATAAATGTGTTTGATGGTGAACATGTTGGGTATTGTAAAAAAAAAATATTAATTTTATTTCAAAACTTTTGATCAGAGCTATCCGTGGAAGTGTAAGTCACTCTAATCCTACATTTCTATTCTAGTGGCTCCTTGCTTTAGATTTCTGGTGAACCCTGTGGTTATAAATACTTGTGTGTGATAAAAAAAAAAAAAAGATGCATTTTACATTTCATCAAATTGCTGTTCACACTGGAGTATTATATATAAATAAATATATATTTGAGGCCTAAGGCCTGAAAAATATTAGTAGACAACTTGGTATCCTTAGTCTTACTATGTACTTTTGGAAATTATTCCTTACAGCAGAAAGAATTTTAAATACGCATTCATGCCTTTCTTTTTAAAGAACTCCCTATCCAGTTATACTGTAGTCTTTTTATTGCTGAGTTTTTTATTCCTGAAGTTTTGCTGCTCATGACCAATTTTAATACCACTGTGTTTTCCTTCTATTAAACCAGAAGTAAAAAGTGTAATTGGCAACTCTCGAGCTTTCCTGGTGGCACGCACCTTTTGCCCTTGGTGCTCTATGTCCCTGATCTAAGAGAAAAACAATTCAGGTAACAAATAAAACATGGATCACACATTCCTTGAAATCATTTACCGACACTGTATGGAACATCAGAGCTGAAATGTGAATTTGTCTTAGGTAAATGCAGTTCTTCTCTGTTTCTTAATACCTGGTAAAGAATGAGAGCAGTAACACCTCAACAAACGGCTCAGAGAAAGCAGCAGGTATGCCCTGCTAGGCACCACCCCAGTCCTGTGCTTCTGACCACTCTCTGTCCAGCGGACACATCTCAAAATACTACCAAATAGGTTACTTTTAGGATAAGGTGAGAGGTCTGGTCCCCGTCCAAAGCTGCTATAGTCTTCAAAGAGGTGAAGGCATTCATAAGAGAACAGTTAGAGGAGAGTTGAGAGGCCAGGGTAGGAGAGTTGCCCAAGAGATTTCCCTTCTCTAAGGTACAGAGAACTCCAAGGATCAGCTACAGCTTTATCTAAGTATTTACTGCTACACGAGGGTGTCCCTGTCCGGCTCTCTGGCGCGTGAGTCCCATGTGGAGAGTTACCTCCTCTTCCAGGGACTGTGCTGTTAGGAACTTTGGGCAAGTCACTTACCTCTTTGTGCCTCAATTTCTGTATATTTCTAACCTACCTCACTGAGGTGGTGTGAAGATTCACTAATGTATGTAGCGTGTTTGTCAATCCTCCAGTGAAAAGCACTATCTAGATCACATTTTGGATCACATTCGCCAAATGCAGTAAATGGCCAAATTAGATGTGTGCTGGAGACAATCAGTCACTGGGTCTAATTTAAACAGCAACTAGAGAAACAAATGGCAAACAATATCTATTTTCAAGTTTCTTTGCATATTTTTTGGTGCAAAACAATTCATTTATAAATTTTTTTTCTAACAGTAGTGTCTACAGCAGCATTTAAAAATTAATTCTGTTACCTTTTCTGTATTAGGATTTAAAGTCTATTTCTTATTGTATACCTGATTGAAGCTGTTCTTGGAGATGAATGTTTTAAATGTCTATATCCAAAAATAAACATTTTGATGTAACTGTGGACTGCTGGTCTTTTGTTGCCCCCTGCCCCCCGGTTTCCTAGTTAGAATAGAGTTTTTATTCTAAATAGAGCCATAGAAATTAATTTTCAAAAACAAGGTGTTACTGTCCAGCTGCGTGAGTAAGCAGCCATGTTATAGATTGAGTGAACCTAGTTTCTTGATAAATGATGCCAGTGGCTGCTGAGCTATACTCCCATCGCCCGCCATGGGCTGGGGCTTCTGACTGTGGGGTCTTCTGGATGCTTTGTAAGCTGATGTGAAATTATTCCAGCAGAATTCCTCAAAAAGATGCTACATACAAGCCTCCAAAGGGTATGCTGTGAAAAACAAAGTAATGCTGGGACACTCAGGAACTCAGAAAAACCAATGTCATCAATTGAGTGGCTCCAAAACAAATACCAGCAATTCTTAAGGGGGCCACTGGGTTCCTCCATCAACAGCCCTTTTAACAGCCACAGCATTTAATTTTCTGTTAATTTCAGCTCAAAAGAAACATAATCAGTGAAATCCTCTAACCTGCTATATATATATATATATATATATATATATATATATATATATATATATATATATATATGTATTCAGTATGTTACTTGGCTGAAATGAAGTTAAACACAAATCTTAGTTAGAAAAATATTTATTAAGCTCTTTCATAAATTATGTGCACATAACTTTTTAAAAAGGTAGTTTTGCAATGAATATTTATAAGTTCTTTTATGCCACCTTTTAAACTGTCATTTTTTCCCACAAACTATAAGTTTATAGCTTTTATTGTAAACCACAAGGTGTCTGCTGACTTTGTTATTGTCAAGCACCTCAAGATAAGGAAAAAGGGACTTTCAAGATGGACATATTAGCCCTCGGTTCAGTCTTCGGCACCAAAAACAAACAACAACAAAAAAAGATGGACATATTTCAGGCAAAATGCCAAAAAAATTCAAAGCAAAGTCAATTTTATAACATGATTTTCTAATTAGTTCCTTTTATTAATTTATTTTTATTTTATAGACTCAAAAATCAATATATATTCTAAATATCTGCGGAACTGTTTCTTTTAATGCTTCCTTTGTCGTGGCTAGTACCTTTTTTCTTGAGGTACGTTCAAGTACTTTGGCAAACAGTAGCGAAGTAGCTCAATGACACATTAAGACTTCACATTTTACTGAGTCGGAGATTTTGCCCCTTTGATCTGTCTGTCTTTTTGAAAGAAATCACTCCCCAGGAGATCCAAGTTCCTCTAGTTGCTTTCTTTGTGTTGTTTCTAGTTCTTCTAGTCTTTTGCGGAGGAGAGAGAGTTCCCTTTGATGTTGTTCCTCCTTAAAAATGATGTAAGAAAGCAAAGCAAAAGAAACTGTTAGAAAAATCAGGAAGTCTCCTCTCTTACACAGGCCTCCGACAATTTGCAGCAAAGTGGTGTCCACTTCTGCAGTCTGAGTACAGAGAGGCCTGGGTGAACTCCTGACTAATCACACATCTCTCCCTCCACAGGCTCTGCCCTTAGGCACAATCCAGTCCTTCTCTAGGAGTGAAATTCATTAGGGAGTAATACAATACTAGAGGGTCTCAGTATACATACATGATAACCTTGAAACAGTCCAATAGTTTATAATAAAACACTTGGTCTGAGATTCAATTCAGTGACTAAAATCTCTGCTTACAATGTTATAAAACATAATTACTTAGTTCTAAAAACCATCCAATTTGATTCCTTCAATATTTTGGGAACCTGATACTGTAGGAAGAGCCTAGATTTGGAAAATCAGACAAGTTTAAAACTCATTTATTAAGCAACTTTAGGCAAGTCACTTCACCTTTCTGACTCAGTTTCCTCATCTATGAATTGGAAATAAAAAGGCCTGCCCTCACGTGGCACACCCTTGTAATCCTAGCACTCGGGAGGCTGAAGCAAGAGGATCATAGAGAGCTTGAGGCCAGCCTGGGCTCCATAGTGAGCTTAAGGCCAGCCTGAACTGCACCACAAGACTCTGTCTCACAAAAAATAAGGCAAAACAGTATCTGCCCTCAAAGCATGTTTCATAAGCATTAAACTACTGGATGCAAAGCAGACTTCACATTACATTAGTAAATGCTCTGCAGCAGTACGAGTAAGTTTTATAAAATCTACCTTACTCAATACTCACTAAAACTTTTTGTCTAGTGCCCAGCAGGATATTTTACACTCAGCACTATCACTAAAAGATAGGACAAACTCAGTTCTACTTCTCAGCAAATTTTTATGGTCCTCAAAAGAAGTTAAGGATACCCTGAAGTGGGTATGCTATTTTTGTGGCTGAGATCACACTGACAATTTGGCTTTTAAACTTTGTATTTCAATGAAATGTTTGACTGTTTTTTCCTAAAATAAATGCTGATACCTGCATATGAGGAGGGAAGCAAAGCTCCATGCCTGGGACCAGGGCCGGTGTCTGAAAGCTGACAGGATTGATAGATGCTGTTGGAGGTACGTTAGGAACTAAAATCAGACTTCGAAATTCATTATGCCTTCTCTGTATATCCTTTAGTCTTTTTTGAAGCCTTGTGTATTCTTCAAATGGAACATGTTGTCTTAAAGAAAAAAAAAAACATATGTTCTTTTAAGAGTTGCATGCTTACTGATTCAAAATTTTCTCTTTTGAGACAGTTTTGCCATGTAGTTCAGGCTATCCTTGAGCTCACTCATTATGTGATCCAGGCTGGCCTTGAACTTGTAGCAATTCTCTTGTCTTCCAAGTGCTGAGATTATAGGCAGGGCCACTATACCCAACTTCACAAAATATTTTAAATTATAAGACAGTAATTTCTAATTTATAAACTGTATCTATATATATAAAGTTCTACTTAAACATTTATTATACATGAGTAATTAGCATTGCAGTATATCAATTCACTGTAATTTATTTGCCAATTAACCCAATTAAAAATGCTTTCATTCTTTTGCTTTTGTTTCTACTGTGTCCCCACCCAGGGATCCCAAAATTAAAAGGAGACTCTACACCTAAGAATGCCTTATCTTACAGAAGGAATCAAACAAGAAATAAAGAAAATGCTAGGTGAGCTATATGAAACTGCAATTTTTCTAGGTAAAATATGCTCATATATTAGAATTTTGAGCATAGCGTAGTTCAATCTGATTTTTGAAATACAAGTATGATACTGTGATACAGCAAAAATACAGGTATTTGGTCTCTGTTCCTAGTCTCAAGACAACTCCTGAAACCCCTGGAATCCAGAGTGAAGAAGAACGTATTTCTTACAGTAATATGATGACTGGTAGCTGAGGAACCTGGAAAGCTTAAGAATGAGGAAGGGAAGCCCAAGACATGATTTGGGAGTTGGCGCTTTCCGCCACAGCCCACCTCCAGCTCTAGGGAGGGGAGTAACATTGAAGGTTCAAATCTGCTTGTGAAAAGAAGCTCCATAAACCCCCAAGAACACCATGCTAGGGGATGCCTGGTGCTGAAGATATGCAGGTCCCTGGAGAGTGACAGATATGCAACAGGCTTGGAAGCCACACTATGTCCCCTGTACCCCTTCCACTGGCTATTTATCTGTATCTTCTATGATATTCTTTACAATAAGCTTGGGTAAAGCATTTTCCTAAGTTCTGTGAGCTGCTGCAGCAAATTGCCTGACCCTAACAGGGTCACAGGAAATCCTACTTATAGCTATGGGTCAGAAGCACAGGTCCCACCCTGAGGCAGTGAACAGCATACACACTGGGGCAGTCTTACAGGACAGAGGAGGCCTCAACCCCATGGGGTCTGACATCACGTCTAGGTAGACAGGCTCTAAGCAGAGAAGGAGGACACTCAGCCAGTGCCCACTGGAGAACTGATTGCCTGACATCAAGGAAAACTCTGCTACCATTAGTGTTCTCCAGATCATGTGTGAGGAGGAAAAATATTTGTTTTTTCCAAGATCAAATAGTAGGTGTTCACAAACTTTGGGAACTTATTTAACTCTAAGAAAAAAATGATGGATAAAAGAAAAAATCTAACTTTTTAGGCCTTCAAGTAGTTTCAGAGCCATCCAAAGGTCATCCTAGATGACCTGTGCCACAACTACCCAATCTCAATCTAGTAACACCACAACATTAATAGGAGAAATAGTAAGTTGAATTCGTTCTTTTTAAATGAAATTGGTAGCTTTCTCCTTTAAGACAGCCTATTATGAAGCTGGTGACAATCCCAGTCTAGAAACCTTTTGAATATTCTCAAAAAAAATCACATTTTGGTAAGAATTACAACCAATACCAGTGCATATCAAATATTGGTACATGATATTATTGGCAATTTCCATTATAGAAAAGTGTAACAGTTGATTAAATATAGAAGGCTACCACTAACTAGCTGAATTTAACAGGATTTTATTAACTTGAACCAAATGTTCCTATCAACAACTCTGCTCACAAATGCTAATGCTGGTTATATTACTTGTGCTTAGATATGCCTATAAAACTAGAAGTTATAGCTCAATCATGGTGTTTCATAGCTGGAAACTAATTCAAAGCTGTGGCCAAAATTTTCAGAAGTACACAATAGACAAAAGTGCTTTTTTTTTTTTTTCTTTTCAAATTGGCATCAAGAACTCACACATTCCTAGAAAGCAAAGCCAGTGCCCCACCCTTTCCCTCAATCTCAGCCCTTCCATCCTCTGGAAAGGTGATCATTAATTTATTTCTAATGTTAGAGTTTAGATTTTCTAATCTTTTGTCAATTCAAACAATAATGCAACACCTGTCACATGACAGACTCTTTGCTGGATAGGAACATTCAGTTAGAAAAATAAAAACAAAAGATAATGCATTAGGAAATTATCAAATAGTTTTAGAAATCTTTTAAATATACTAAATAAAACAAAATATACTCAGAAACAAAGTTCTATGACATCAAAGTAACTATGGTGTATACATACAAAACATACTACCTATTTAAAACCTGATTCTCTGTTTCTAATTCTTCTTTCTTTGCCTCCAAGACTTCCACTTTTTCTTGCAGTCTCTTCAGTTTGTTTTCATAAAGAGATTTTCTCTAGAAAAATGATTAATATGATCAAGTGTGTTAATACACAATTCCATATTCAGGCAAAACTATACAGTGAATGGTTTTTAGAGATGAATGTTTTTTAGTAGCTACTGGAAGGTGTTTTCATTGGCTCCTGGAAGGTGAGTACATATGGCTCTTACTGAAAAGTGGCAAAGATGATAGAGCCTAGCTCTACCTCATAACCTCAGAGTGACAGAATTATTATGAATGCAAAATCAAAAAATTGATAGTGATAACTAAGTTGGTACAAATAAAAAAATCTAAGAGGGAAGAAGTCTAATTTTATGAGTGAGTGTGTCATCTACACAGGAATCATCAGCTCTTCACTGTTCCACAAGATACGTGTTTGAAAGGACTGAAATAACATTTAAGTTAAAAGTATGCTTAATACTTTTAAGTACGTTTTATAAATTTTTATTAAAGTATAAGTTTATAGAAAATAAATACAATGTAGGGGTCTGGCCAGATAGCTCAGTGGACTAAAGTGCCTGCTTAGGCAAGCTTATGCAAATGCAGGGAACATGGTTCAATCCCAGCACCACATGGCATAGTGGTATATACCTGTAATCCCAGTACTGAGGAGGCTGAAAACAAAAGGATTACTGTGAGTCCAAGCTGCATAGTAAGACCCTGCAACAACTAAATACATTAAAAAGAAAAAGAAAAATACAGGGCCAGCCAGATAGCTCAGCGACTAAAGCTCTGCTTAGGCAGAGTGCAGCAGCTGGGGTTAGATCCCTGGTGTGCCATGCCAGCCCGGGGTGCACTGAGACGGTGATTGAGACTGGGTGTGGCGACACACACCTGTAATCCCAGCACTTGGAAGGCTTAAAATAGAATCACTATGAGTCTGATCCACATAGTGAGACCCTGTGGACCCTGCAGATCCTATACCAGATACATAAAAAGAAAAGAAATACAATGTAAATGTAAAACTCACTGAAAAACCACAAAGGAAAGCTGGTGTGATTATCACAGGTCAAGAACACTGCCATGACCAGAAGTGCCCCTCCTTTGCCCTGGATCATTAGCCCTTCATTCTTCTGCAAAGGCAATCACTAATTTATTTCCAATGTTACAGTTTAGATTTTCTATTTTTAAAACTTCATAAGAATGGAGTCATAGAGAACATTTTTTTTCTTTGTGGCTGGCTCAGCCTGCCCTGGGGTGGGGCTGGCATGGCATGTGGTTCTGGGGATCAAACCATAGTCCTTGTGCTTGCCTAAACTTGCCTAAGCAGGCACTTTAGACCACTGAACTCTTGCTGGCCCCAAGAACATTCTTTTATAAATTACATTTTTCTTCACTTAACATTATGTTTGTGAGGTTTTTTCATGCTATCTTACATGCTATAACTTACAGTTACACTCCATTGCCACTCACCCACTTCACTCTAAAGTTACATCTGGGTTACTTCTAGTTGGAGGTTTTGCAAATTTCACTTCTTCTCACTGATCCGTTGCTCCACAGCCACCAGCACCCCAAGGCATTCATTTTCTTCCTATCTACCCTGGCAAGGGAGCTACTCTTTTGATTGTATGGCAAGTATTTATGTATGCATAGGTCATTAAGGTATCCATCCACCTATCCATCCACCTACCCATATATAAAAGAAATCATGTAGTATATATTTTTGCATAAGGATTTTTTCTCAATATTGTATCTCTATAATTAAGCCATGTTATTCCATGTCAGAATATTTTCATTGTCAGCCATTATACAAATGTACATTTATCCACTTTTCTGTTGAACTATTTCCACTTTGAGATATAAATTTTTTATGAACATTTCTGAACACATTTTTGATGGGTGTATGGTTCTCATTTTACAGAATATATACTTAACGCTAGGATTATAGAGTATTCTTGTTTTAGTATATAAGTAGTCAGTAAACTGATTATACCAATTAACTTTTATTATCAAGATATAAAAGTTTTAGTTGTTCTACATCCTTGACAATATGTAGTAAGGTCAGTGTTTTATAGTCTACCTAGTCTGGGGCCAGGGATGTAACTCAAAGGCATAAGCACCTGTCCGGAAAGCACAAAGTTCTGAGTTCGAGACTCCTGGTACTGCAAAGAAAAAAGAAAAAGAAGTACATCCTAGCTAGTCTGGTAAATTGTAGTAGTAGTTTTTATTGGCATTTTCTTGATAGCTAAAGATCTGAGTACCTCACACACACTGGTCATCTGTAGACCCTTTTTGTGATGTGTGTATCACAGTTTTGGGCTCATTTAAAGAAACTGTTTTGGGGCTGGGGAGATGGCTCAGTGGAATAAGCGCTTCCCTGGCAAGTGCAAGGGCCTGAGTTCAATCCCCAGTTCCACCAAAAAAAAAAAAAAAAAAAAGAAACTGTTTTGAGTAACTGGTTTCTTACTGCTTTGTAAGAATTCTTTATAAATTTGCAACATGACTCCATTGGGCTGTGGTGTGGTTCAGTGGTAGAGCACTTACAGCACTCACAAGGCTATGGGTTCAATCCCCTGCACTGAAAAAAAACAAAAAAACCACCTCCTTTATAGATACATGGATATTTATCTAGTCCCAGAACACAGAAGCATTACGATAAAAAAAACTTTTAGTTTTAGTAAAATTATCATTTGTAATTAGTAACTTTTGTGTTTGGTTTTGAAAACTCTTTACTTACCCCAACTCCTTAAGGTTTTTTCTAAAATTCCTTCTAAAAGTTTTATTTTTGCCTTTGACACTTAGATCTCTAGGTTCATATTTACCTATGTTGTAGGTCTGAGTTCAAGAAAATCAACTGATGTGGTAGCCTGTGCTTCAAAGGCTAACTTTCTTCTACTGAAATGCACTGCAGCGCTACTTTTGTATGGCCCACAGTCCATGCACCTGCTGGTCTATCTGTAGACTCTATTCTGCTTCATTTGTCTATGTCTACCTTATGCTGATAGCACACTGTGAATTACCACAGACTGTAATGAGCATTAGCATCTGACAGTGCAAGTTCTCTGGTGGCTTCACTATCCCTCAAGACTGCCTTGATTATTCTACTACATCTTTCTATTCTAATGTATATTTTAGGGTCTTCTTTTTAATTTCCACAAAGAACCTGCTGAGAGATTTTGATTAAAACTGCATTCAATTTACAGATCAATTTGAGGAGAACTGACATCTTAATAACAGGGAATCTTCTAAATCATGAGAATGTTAGACTTCTACTTTAAGCATTCTTGTATTTTTCTAAGCAGCATTTCTATTTTTTAATGTAGATGTCTTACATATCTTTCATTAGATTTGTTCTTAGGTACTTTGTCCTGTATGCTATTATAAATGGCATTTAAGTATTTTATTCTGTAATTGTTATAAGGATAATGGATAAACTGTTACTTTATCTGGTATCCTGCAACTTTAAAATTTCACATATTTTAATACTTTATAGATTGGCTTATACAATATGTACATACATTTATGTCATCTGTGAATGACAATTCTACTCCTTCCTCTCCAATTATTATATCTAGTTCTCTTCTTGATTCATTACACTAGTCAGAGCCTAAGTAAAATAATAAAATGGTGTCACTGGATCTCCTTGCCTTATTTGTAAACAGATGAGTAGAATAAGCCATGTAATATTTAATCAGTAACTTAACTATAGGGCTGTATACATACCACTTAGCAGACGGAAATTTTCCATCTGTTTCTAATTTGATCTATTTATTTTTTTAAATGACAAAAGTACTGAATTTTTTCAAGTTGTCTTTCTGCATCTATTTGGATAATCAAAATAGGGTGTTCCCTCCCCCGCCCCAGTATTGATGATTGAACTGGAGGCCTTAGTACTGAGCTATATCCCTACCCCTTTTTCAATGTACTACTTTGAGACAGAGTCCTGTTAAATTGCCCAGAGTAGGCTCAAATTTGTAATCCTCCTGCTTCGGTTTCCTGAGTGCTGGGATTACTGGTATGTGCCACCATGCCTGGTAGAATCCCGTCTTTGTTCTTTTAGTGCTGAATTATACTGATCAATTTTGCACATTAAGCTACTTTTATTCCTAGAACTAAGTCTATATGCTTGTATTACCATTTTAATGTGTCAGTGGATTCAGCCTGCTAATATTTATTATTTTTATATCCATGTTTATGATATAATTTTTCTTACAGTGATTGTATCAGGTTCAAGCCTCATAAAATAAGTGGGGATGTTTTTCCTATCTATTTTCTGAGAGAGTTTGTGTTAAGATTGGTATTATTTTCTTCCTTAAGTATTTGGAAGAATTTACTAGTGAAGCCAAATGAGGCATTTTCTTTGAGGAAGGTTTTTAATTAAAGATTTAATTTCTTTAATAGAAGACGTCAAAATCCTAATTCTTCTTGCATTCATTTTGCAATGTTCTTCAAGAAATATATTCATTTAATCCAAATAGCAAATAAATAAAACAATCATTTTAATATGCTTTTTAGCTATAAGACATGTAGTGACATTTCCTTTTTCATTAATGATATCGTTCATTTGCATTATCTAATCTAATCTTCAAATTGTCTAAGAATCAGTCTTGCTAAGCCTTTATCAGTTTTGTCAGCCTTCAAAAACCAACCCTTAGCATTTTTAATTTTCCACATTTCCTACCTGTTGCAATGATTTCTGTTTATCATCTTGAAGATGCTGATGATTCTGTTATCAAATCTTACCCACTGAATTAATAATTTAATTAATGAGTTTTTAGTTCTAAATTTTTTAAGTGCTTTCTAGTTGTTTGATGAAGTTTTCAAGCATCTATCTCTGAACACAGGAAATATGTTCACTTAAAATCCTGTAACACCCCCTCTGGGTGTTTATTTTAGTTATTTTTCCTATTTTTTAATATTATTATGTGCCTATTTTTAACATTTTTTCTTTCAAAATATGTATTTATTTATTTGGTACAAAGTCTTGCTAACATAGTGATCTTCCTGTCTCAACCTCCCCAGCACTGGGATGATAGGCGTGCACCATCACACCATTTCAGTGGCCCACATGGCATGCCCAGGGCTCTATAGAGCTGAGCATTACATTAAAAAAAAATTAAAGAAATAATTTCAAGCCTACAATGTTATTTTCTTTTAAAGTAGACTTATATCTGTTTCTAGCAGGCAGTTAGAAATCCTTGCAATATAAGTAAGTTTAATCCTGTGAGTAGGAATGAAATTATCTGAAGCCGTGCTTCAGGACTTATAGGAGCTAACCTATTTGTAGTTCACTCTAGTCCCTTAGTCAAAAGTGAATCACCTCAAGGTTACAACTCAAAGCACTAGTGGATTTAGTGAACTCTTGCTTTGTGGCAGATTTTGAACTCTGACTTTTGCTTCCCATGGCCACTAAGGTGGTCAAAGTTTGCTCAGCTTCTTAGCCTCTGGATCCACAATTTCCTCTAAAGGAAAAGCAACACCAGGGCCCTGCTCTGCTCTAGGTCTCCTAATTCTCAGAACCTTAGTTCCCTCAGCTTTGGTGCTTTGTTAGCTTACTGAGATATTTTTAAAATATTTTTTCTAGTTAGCCTAGCTGTCATGGTTTTTTAGTCCAGTCGAGCTACTACAACAAAAGACCTTGTGGACTGAGCTACCTAGCAGGCTTAGCTAAGATAAACAATCAAAATTTATATCTCATGGTTCTAGAGACTGGGAAGTCCAGGATCAGTGTTAGTCGTACTTGATGGAGCCAAGCTCCTCGCTTCCTTCTACAGGGCCCTCACATGATAAATGGGCTCTGGCTGCTGACTTACCTACCCCAAAAGAGCTGCCTCCTACTGTCATCACCTAGGGGGTTATCATCACATAAATGTGGAAGGACAGACATTCAAACCATGACACACAGGGGTGATGGTCTACATATTGCCCCTTCTGTCATTACAAAAGCATGAACTTCATTTATGTGTTTTAGTTCTACTAATAGCACATATTTTAAAGACAGAAATACTTAACATTTCATTACTACATGATCATGGACTAACATATAGTTGTAATTTATATTATTTACTATAATATAAATTATAGTAAAATATAAACAGTTATACCTTTCCTGACCAAATCTTAATTAAATGTGTTAAATAATATGAATATATAGGGGTATGTGTGTGTGTGTGTGTGTGTGCGCGCTCACATGTGTGTATGTGTCTGGCTCAGCCTGCTCTGGGGGCAGGGTTGGTACAGCATGTGGTACCAGGAATCAAACTTCAGTCTCTGCACGGGCCTAAGCTTGCCTAAGCAGGCACTTTAGACCACTAAGCTATCTAGCAGGCCCTGTAAGTATAGTTTTAAAGAATCTTTGTCATATACATACATACACACATTTGAGAGACAAGAGTGGGAGAAAGCAAGGAGAAAGAGAGAGGGACACAAAAAAAGAGGGGTAAGGAAAGAGAAAAAGGGGCAATGCAGGGTGTGGAGGTACATGCCTGTAATCCTAGCACTCAGGAGGCTTAGACAGGAGGATTGTTGTGAGTTCAAGACCAGCCTGAGCTACAAAGTGAGCTTAAGGCCAGCCTGAACTGTATAGTGAGACCCTGTCTCAAAAAGACAAAAAAAAAAAAAAAAAAAAAAAAAAAAAAAAAAAAAGAGAGAGAGAGAGAAAAAGGGGTAAGGATGACGTAATTGGGCAAGGTGAGTATAGAGAAATTATTGTAGAAAATTCTAGTCTATAAGTACAAAATTATGAGAGATGCCATTCTAGAGAGGATAAGATAAGAATTAGACTTAATTATTTTATAATTCCAAGAGGATTTGGATTCACCTGAAACCTCTCCAGTGGAGACTGGTGACCAAAAAGCAATGGAATACGATTAATATAGCATCATATTAACACCATGTAGTACACACTTCGAGAGTGTAATCTAGAAATTAACTTCCTAATACAGGGTTATGACAGTCGTGTTCTCATCCACCATTGCTTATAACAGTAATGACTATTACTAGCAAATGACTATTTACTAAGTGCCTATTTTTTTAAAAATAGGAATTGAGCTAGAATTAAAACAATGTATACTGGTTAGGTTGTTGAAATACTCAGTGAATACCCGAGGCCCCATCAACATCATGCTTTTTCCCAGACACCTTCGACCCAACTCTAATCCTTCACATGTGCCTGACAAACTCTAACCCTGTTTACATGTCACTTTCATATACTCTACTTTGGACCCATGCAACACACACACACACACACACACACACACACACACACACACAGAGTGCTGACTAATTTCACCCTAAATTATCAAACTCCAAATGGGCTTTAGTGTCCCCTGGCAACCCCACTAAGTTTCCTTGATCTGATCACTCTCTCAAACTCCTATATTATTCTCTAATATCTTCAAGTCTTTCCTCAAATCTCCAATACTTCCAAACTTCATTCTCTAAGAATATGACCCTGTTTTTTACACTAAGAAAATAGTATAGCAATCAGTGGAGAATTTCTTCACATTTCTACCATCTATTAATTTACTCAAATTTTATAATCATATACTTTGTCCTTTTTCCAGTTATAACAGGCACACCATTGTGTATTGGCTGAATATGTCCCTTCATAATTCATATTTTAAAATCCTAACCCTGAAGAAGGTAATAAAAGATGTGGTATTTAAGGGTGATGATTGAGTCATAAAGACAGAACCCTCAATCATGGAATTACTGCAGTGTTCTTAAAAAAGTAGGCTCAAGAGAATTGTTGCCTCTTTTGGTCTTATGAGACAATAGCTAGAGGCCAGAACACAGGTCCTCACCAGACACACAATCTGCAATGCACTGATCTCAAACCACCCAGCCCCCACAAACTGAAAACAATGGAGTTATGTGCATGGGCTACTCAGTTTACTGGTTGTTTTTGTTTTTCTGTTCATGCTGTGCTTGATACATTGGGTCAACTTGGCTAGATCAGCTGCTCACACCCTGCAGGGTGAGCGCTGGCCCTGGGGCATGGAGAGGCCCGCCTCAGAGTGACTCAGCACTTAAAGGGTATATAAAGAGATTGAGGAAGGCTTCTGTTGGAGACTTCCCTAGGGAACTTGATCATTGCAGCCCCACCACTTTGGAGGAGCTCAGATCTTTTCAGCAGCCACTGCCACTTCCTTGGAGGAGCTCCGGGTCTTTACAATTGGTGTGGAAGTGAATGGCTTGACAGCTGCTGCTGCTCCTCCTCTGCCACCAGGAACTGCTGCCCTCTGCCTTGGAGCCAGCTGAGTGTGGATTGAAACCTCCACTAACTGTGAACTAAATAAACCTTTCTTTCCTTCAGTTTGGGTGCTGGGTATTTGTCCCAGCAGTGGGAGAACAGTAGCTGAGACAGTACCAAACCAAGCAAAGACACTATTCCTTCCACCTCTAAACTGAATCTTAGGCCCATCTAAAAGGTATCATTCCTCCAACTGATTCCTACTCCTACAAGAATTTTCCCCATGCTACTAACTTATTCTATAAATTTCCACTTCCTCAAAAAATTTTTGTTCCTAGATAAACTAGTAGCTCCCTCATTTTTCTCTTCTTCCTCACAGCAAAACTCCTATATTAAACTCTACAGTTTTTCCTACATAACAAGTTCCCCTTGATTCCACTTCCATCAAAGCTTATCTTCTTGTCATTCCATGGTAACAACTCTTGCCAAGGTCACCAACCATCATCAATAGCCCACTCTCTTACCATCTTCCCTAACAATGTCATTCTTGTTTTTCCTACCATACTGGCTGCTACCTCCACCTCTTCCTTTTCCACTTCTTTGCCTTGAATTCCTTAATGCTAAATCCTCAGATTTTTTTTTTCTTCTCAACTAATCCCACTGCTTTAAATACTATTATAGGCTAATGATTCCCAACTCTATGACTAGCCTACTCTTCTCATCCAAACTTCATATTCACACATCTGGTTTTGCTGCCGCTGCCTCCTCCTCCCTCCTCTTCCTCTTCTCCCTCTCCTCCCCCATCCTCCTTCCTCTTCTTCCCCTCTCCTTCTCCTTCTCTTTGTGCTTTTATTGAGACAGAGTTTTCACCATGTAGCTGAAGCTGGCCTCAAACTAAGGGTGATCTTCCTGATATATGCTAAAATTATAAGTGTGCCTGCCTAAATGTATCTGTTTACTATCTGTATTAGTTAACTATCTGAGGCAATTGTCTGACAAAAAGAAAAGGGTTATTGTGGTTATAGTTCTGGAGGTTCTGGCCCAAGACTATGTATGCAATTTCCTTTCTTTGGGCCTCTGAGAAGAGTGACTGTCAGAGCAGGAACCCATGGAACAACCACTTAAATCACAAGCTAGGAAGCAGGAAGAAACTGTGACCCAGGGCTCCTACAATCCCCTGAAGTGGCAAAAGACTTCCTAAAGGTTCACAGTACCTCCCAATGTTAAAACCCTGGGAACTGCACCTTTAGCACCATGGACTTCTATCCAAACAACTGTGATATCTTAAAATATTAGCTCTTTACATAGCCCCAAGCCTGCTCTTCCCTATTCTTTGCCATAACAGTGAATGGCAATTTATTTCAGCAGTTATTCAGGTCCAAAATCTTACATTTTCTTAGATTTACCTCTCTTTCACATCCCATAATCACTGCAAACTTGTACCTTTAAGATATATACAGACGGAGGGCTGGTGAACTAGTTCAGATGACTAAGTGCCTGCTTAGGCAAGCACAGGTTTGATCCCTGGCAGGCACCAAATGCTGCTCTGGCCCCATTCCCCAGGCACGCTGAACCAGCCACTGAGACCAGGCGTAGTGGTACAGGCCTGTAATCCCAATGCTGAGGAGGCTGATAATAGGAGGATCACTATGAGTCCCAGCTGCATAGTGAGACCCTGCACCAAATACATGAAAAAACAAATCTACAGTACTCCTATCTTATTCAGAATAATAACTAAGGCATTCTCAGAAGCTAAGGCATGAGTATCTCAACTTGGAACCCAACCTCAGAGATTCAGTGATTCAGTGAAACCTTGTCTCAACATAAAAATGAAAAAGAACTGGTGATATAGCTAAGTACACAAAGGCCTTGGGGTCAATCCCCATTACCATGGGAAAGAAAACAAGAACAGCAACAATTAAAAGGCCCTGAATCACCTGTCTCCTTCTTATACTGAGCAGACTCTTGCAACGCACTTGAGCATGCTATTCTCTGAAACACTCTTCTAAATGTAACAACACGGCATCTCCCTTTCCTTTGAACCTCTACTCAAATGTTCCTTTACCAAGGAAGCTTTGCCTGACCACCTAACATAGAAAACATCTCTACTCTTGCATAATTTTCTTAGCATGCATCTCTATATGACAATATTTGTATATTTATGTCTCCCATCCACTACAATGTAGTGGGCCACCATGCCCAGCTTAGTAGCAGATCTGTTTATTTCTGCATTCCAGTGAATGTGTCCACTATGTACCAGGCACTCAAAAATTTGATTGGCTGAATACAGAATAACCTTAGTAAATGTCTAAGCAAGGATATTGGCTATAGGAACAAAAGAAATTCAAGAAATATTATAAAGGAGCCACCCATACACTCCGTTGCACAGTGTCTCCCCATAAGTCTACCCAGAACCTCCAGATGTAGCTTTAGAAGAGTGGGTGATATATTTAGCCTTGATCTCTAGTTACTTGTATAGTGCTCCTAAAAATCACAGGAATTTCCTAAGCAATGATTGTGTTTTTTGTAATTCACACCAAAAGTCCCTTGGACTCAGATAAGTTAACACTGGTGAAGTGATAACTTCAGGATGGAAGACCAAGTAATTAAATTGTGGATACTGTAACAGAATGAGCTCTGTAACTCTTGAACAGTAAAATTCAGCTTGGGGAGTTTCTGTGTTAATGAACACACTGACCTGCTGGGTGGATGGCCCAAACAGAGAAAATATAAGGCTATAACACACAGCTGCCACACCCCATGCTTTCCCTACCCATCTGTTCCACTTAGTTGTTCTTGAGCTGTGGCCTTTATAGTACATGGCAGACACTGGTGCTTTTCTGAGTTCTGTGAGCTGACCTAGCAAACAATCACATAGGAGGAAGGGGCCATAGAAACTCATGGAAGCCAGTTGGGTGCCTTAGATTTATGATTAGCATTTGAAGGGTGGCAGTCTTGTGGAACTAAGCTCTAACTGTGAGATCTGATTGTAATTCTGGTAGACAGTTTTGGGACTGAATGCTAAACTCATAGTTGGTGTCCAGAAAATTGAAAACTGGGTGTTGGTGTTGGAAAACACACCAGAATGACCTTATGTGGAAGGAAGGTCTTTGCAGATGTAAGTTAAGATGAGCTACACCATGCTGTGGTAGGCTCTAAATCCAATGTGACTAGTGACCTCATATAAGAGGCAAATCTGGACACAGAGGTGCAGACAAACACAAAGAAGACCATGTAAAGATAGACAGAGATGGATATACACAAACAGTGAAGATGGCCACCAGAAGCTAGAAGACTTGCATGGAAAAGATCCTCCCCCTCATGGAATGAGTAAGGCCAGGTGACACAGCAATTTTAGATTTCCTAGCTCTAGAACTGTGAGAAAATAAAGTTGTACTGCTTTAACCTATATAGTTTTGGTATTTGAGTCCTAGAAAATAAATACAACACTAACTAGGTCTGGAGAAAAGGTAGCTCCCAGGATGAGTGTAAGGTGTGAAGCCAGTGACCAAAAAAATAGCTCCTACTGCAAGAAATGCTAAGTGCAAAGAGAAACTCATTGAAAGGAATGATTTTCATCTTCACATTAGCAGTCCAATCCCATTATAGGATAGCCATATGGATGTCTTAGTATTATAAACACCACGACACAAATGAATAGGACAATTAAAAATACAGATATAAAAATCAAAGCTGGATTTCCCCCTTTTACTGCCAAACCCAATTAACTTCTTTCAATAACTGTGTTTGATGACTACCTATCTCTAATACCTTCCTTTTCCTTTGCCTTCCTAATACTGCTTTGTAGCTTCAACCTCGATGACTAGCCTTTTCTCAATGCAATCCCTTCCTATATCCTTCATATCTAAAAATCTCACTTCATTTTATGTATCTCTATTTTGACTTATCATGATGCCTTTTATTCCATTTATCTAAGCTTTATTTAGAGGTCTACTGCATATCTACATGGATATGCATCCATCATTTTATATTTGACATGTGTTTAGTCAAAGTTATTCTTTCTACTCAGCTGACACATTTTTTCTTTCTTATTTACCAATATATTCTACTTTTTGTTTGTTTGCATGCTTGGAGACAGGATTCTTGCTATATTGCTTAGGCTTGCTCCAAACTCCTAGGTTCAAGGGATCCTCCTGCCTTGTTCTACACACACACTACCAAGTTATATTTTCTATAATATATTTCCCTTCAGAATACCTCTAGGAGTTATGTTTCACTTTTACTTCAATACTTCAAGCCCAAATCTAGGCTTTTAACCTCAAGCTTATTACAATGACTTCTTGCTCCAAGGCTTTGTTTGTCATAGTGTCTATGACCTTTATATATATATATAGCCTAGGTTGGCCTTAAACTCAGGCAATCCTCCTGCCATAGTTTCAGGACAGCTGCAATTATAGGTGTGCATCATGATGCCTAGAGCATTTTTCTTTTCTTTATTTTTTGGTGCACAATGGATTTTGAACCTGTATCTTTAAGTGTTTTTCATAATTATCTTATTTCTCCAACTAGATTATATGGTCATCAAGGACAAGGAATAGTGATGGCTTCTATTTTTCTGTGCAGTATATGGCGTAATACTAGGCCCATAATATACTGAATAAGGTATTTTGCAACTTCAAGATTGTGGTTCATCTTTTTCTTTTTTTTAATATTCACAACAGTATCTCACCAAGAGTTATTTCAGAAAAGTGTACCTTAGAATAACAAGTGGTTTTTCAAGCACCTCAAAAGGAAAAACAACTCTTGTGCTCTCTCCTACTCACACTTTAGGAATGGGGGTGGAGAGAGAGATATAAGAAGTCATCAACCACAGAAGGGCATTCTAACCAGGGACCTGTAAACAAGCTCTTCAAACCAATCAACATAACAAAACATCTTCTACACCAAAGACCCCTTCTGACCATACTTACCAGAAATGACATAAGCCTGTGTAAAGGAGTGTGGAGCTCTAAATAAGTGCACTTGGATGGCAGTGAGGCATCCTCTCTAGCCTGGGGTGGGGAATGGGGAACTCAAGTTGCCAACTCTCAAGTTACTAGGACTGTTCACAGGACAGAATTTTCATTTCTGTTCTTATTTTGTGAATTTTTAAGTCTTACATAAGATAGTTATGATTTCTGTCATTTAAATAAAGAACCAAAAATGTCTGTTATATTCCTATGAATTGATCTATGTAATCTTATAGCCAAATCATTGTATTGCAGCATTATCTTTAACTTAAGTGAGAAAAAGCACAGGTAATTTATAGGGTGATACACTGATAGGGCCATAACTATAATAAAGAGAAAAGCAATAAAATATCTAAAATCAAAGGAAGTGGGAAATTAAACCGTAACAGTGCAATGGAAAGAGGACTAGAGTGAAAGTAGAAAGATGAGGATTTGGATGAAGTTTTTGATCCTTACTAGTCCAATGATCTTAGGTACCTCACTTCAGTTTCCTAGTCCATAAAAGCTGTTTCAGGGGTACTGGAGATGGCTCAGTGGAATAAGCGCTACCCTGGCAAGCTCAAGGGCCTGAGTTTAATCTCTAGTTCCGCCAAAAAAAAAAAAAAAAAAAAAGCTATTTCAGTGGTAACATCCCTTCTAGTCCTAACTTTATACATACCTGTATACTTTCTAATAATACTTCTATGTCACATACAATGATTTCCCACTTCCACTGATCTAAAATTATAAGGTCTTGATGCATTGCCACACATGGGGTGCTGGATTACCATTATTCACTACAACAAAGTTAACAATTTTCCATGACTTAAATAGCAATCCATATGTTTAATTTAATTAATATTTGCTATGCTTTTATGCATTATGTGGTAAGTACTCATAATAAAACATTTGTTCTAGGTCATAATAAAATACTACTATGTAGGTTTTTTAAAATATCATCTCCTCTCGCAGGCCTGGGTTACCTCTAATTAGCTGATGATCTCTCTCACCACTGGATGTCACTTTTGCTCCAAAAGAAGTCAACCCAAAGAAACCTTAACAATTAGGATCTGATCCCTTAGACAATTATCTCTAAAATCTTAACATAAAAGTTTATCTGTGGAAGGCTGGCCAGATAGCTCGGGGGATTAAAGCATCTGTG
>PVKA01020288.1:7136-40709 GCA_004027165.1 Ctenomys sociabilis | reverse complement strand
TTTTAAGGGGCCGGGGAGATGGCTCAGTGGAATAAGCACTTCCCTGACAAGAGCAAGGTCCTAAGTTCAATCCCCAATTCTGAAAAAAAAAAATTAAAAAAATAAAACTTTAACACATTTTAAATGACATACTGCTTCATAATACTTATTTTTGATGCAGGGTCTCACTACACAGTTCAAACTCAGTGATTCTCCTTCATCACCATCCTCAGTACTAGCATTACAGGCATGTGCCACTATGCTGGATGTTAGAGCTGGAACAAGCCGGCACAGAACATAGTACCAGAGATCAAACTCAGGACCTTGTGCTTGCTACACAGACATTTATGTTGCTGAGTTATCTCCCCAGCCTACTTCATAATATTTAAATCAATTAATTAAGCAATTATGATATAGATTTATAGCCACCAAACTATAATCCTTCAAGGTAATGTTTTTCAACTTCACAGTATTGTGGGAGCAATAAACATTCAGTGTAAACTATATAATGCTTGCTGTGGTTCCTTACTACTCTGTGTGACCCTGAGCTGCTGCAGGGAGCCACAGACATGATCCAGAAGGTAAAGCCTCCTACTCAGAATTACACTTCACCAATTCATGATTTCTGTCTAAATCAAGTAAAGGAATGCTCAACTGATTGGTGACAAGAACAATGCACAGATTATTTTTATATTACAGATGAAATATGAACTATGTCTTCTGTTCTTAAACTGTAGGTTCATTAGATTCTTGTATTAAATATGTTTAACTTATAATATTTTCAGTGTAGAACTGCTTCATCTATATATAATAGCATGATAATTTTATGATATCAGCATAAATATTTTAACTTTTCAATATAGATATCTAATATATTAAATTTTGATATAGCGCATCAACAAAAGCCTTACTGCCATTGATTGTTGTTGTTGTATTTAGTACAGGGTTTACAGGGTCTCACTATACAGATCAGACTCGTAGTGATTTACCTGGTTTCATCCTCCCAAGCTCTGGTATTACTGGTGCACACCACCACGCCCAGTTTAAAATTGTGTGTGCAGTTGCTGTGTTTGTTGTTGGCCTTTTCTTATTTTACTCCCCTTTTTTTTGGTTGAATTGTTTTGCTTTTGTGTTTGTTTTGTTGGTTGAATTGTTTTTTAGGGAAGGTTTATTTATTTATTTATTTTCTTGTTTTTCATGCCAAGGACTGAACTGAGGGGCTTGCAGCTTGGTAGAGAAGCATTATACCACTGAGCCAAAACCCCAGCCCCATGACATTGATAAATTTTAACTGTAGAAATTTTCCTGAAACCCAAAATTACCATTCAAGCCAAAGAAGTTGTGACAGTGAGACACAGTAGGAAATGTGAAATAGGGAGGTAAAGAACGAACACTTTAACTCAAATGAGAAAGAAAAAAAACACAGGGCTGGAGAGATAGCTCAGTGGTCTGTCTGGCAAACATGAAGATCCAAGTTTGATGCCCGGTACTACACAGTGTGCAGGCCCCAGAACCCTGGGTGCACTCAGCCAGCCCCAAAACCTGGTGTAGCGGCCAATGCCTGTAATCCCAGTGCTGGGGTGGCTGACACGGGAGCATCACTAAGAGTCTGAACTGTGTAGTGAGATACTGTATCAAGTAAATAAATATTTTTGAAAGAAAACAATAATGTAAATGAATATTTTAATAGTCAAAATGCTACAAAATGATCTTGTTCAAACTAGTTAATGTTATTAGATTCTTTCTGGGGTGAAATGATTGGATAGAATGCCAACACTGGCAGTGAAAAATGGAAATTGTTTATAATGGAAGATTGGAGGCTAAAGTTGATAAAAGATCAGTTGAAACAGAGGAAGAGATGACATGTATCTGGCCAAAGAACTCTACAAAAGAATTCTGGAGCACAGCAGTGAACAAACAAATAAAACATGACAAGAACCTCCAAACAGGGACTCCCTGTGCCTGCAGGACATTGCTGGACCAAAACTCAGGCATGCATTGTGAGTGAGACCCTGTGCCATGCCCTTGGGACACCTCTATCCCTCCCGAGCCAAAACCCCTAAGCCAGCTGAGAGATTGAGAACTTTTGCTACACTCTAGGGACCCCCAGATCTATCCCATCCCAGGCCCAGTGAGTGTGTGGAAGAGCTTCTGGTTTCCCTGAGCTGGAAGAACCTCTCCGGGCCAAAACACAGGCACCCTGCATGAGTAAGACCTTCTGCTGTGTCCTTGGAAGCCTCCACCCCTCTGCAACCTCTGCCGCCAAGCCCCATGAGTTGAGCGAGAACTTCTGTGATGCTCTTGGGACCCCAAGATCTAGCCCAATGCCAGGCACAGGCAGTGTGTGGAGGAGCTTCTGTGCTCCCCTATATCCCCTGGGCCAAGGGCAAAACAGAGGAGCACCACAGGTTCACTGTTGTGCCAAACGGGCACAACAGGTTCACTTCCAAGGGCTGCAGCAGGGACTACCTGAACACATTAGCTAGACCCAAGCTAGGCAAACTAGATAAACTCAAACTTAGTAGATCTACACTCAAATTTCAGCAAGTGCTAAGGTATAACTGCACCAAAGCTCTACACCAAAGGTCAGAGGTAAGTGCTATGTGAAATGACAAAGAGAAGGAGCAAAATTCAATCTCAAGTCCCTAGCCAATCCAGAACAAGTGCAGAGGACACTAGCTCAGCTGAAATGTATGAATTAACAGCGTCAGAAGTAAAGAAACAACAGCAGAAAGGTATAGAGGAACTCAGAGCAGAATTTTTTTCTGAAATATAAAAAGAAATCTCTGAATTCATAGCATCTGAAGTAAAGAATCAAATATAGAAATATATGGAGGAAACCCAACGCCCACCCAAAACAAGTGCAGAGGACACTAGCTCAGCTGAAATGCATGAATTAATAGCATCAGAAGTAAATAAGCATCAGCAGAAAGGTATAGAGGAACTCAGTAGAATTTATTTCTGAAATAAAAAGAAATCTCTGAATTCACAGCATCTGAAATAAAGAATCAAATACAAAAACATATGGAGAAAACCCATTCTGAAAAAAACTATACAGTAAAAGAATTAATACATGATTCTAAAGAAGGTATTGGTAAAAAATAGAGTAGATTAGAAAAATGATGGATTTCTTGAATGAGCAATACAGAAAAGAAATAGATCTCATGAAGCAGAGTCAAAGAGATGTACAGGCACTTAAAATCTCAATCACAAGCTTGCAAAAGTGAAAGTGAAGATAGAGATTCAGATCTTGAAGATGCTGATGAAGGTAGTGAAAAGGAAAGAAAAGATCTCTTTAAAAAACTAGGGTACAGGAAAACATAATTCATCACATGCAAAATGATACAAAGATGAACAATGTGAGACTAATAGGAATCAATAAGAAAGAAGAAAGAATCAATACAAATGATATAAAAAGAATATGGGCAGAAGGAATAGCATAAAACTTCCCAAATATGAAGAAACAATCTAACATTCAGGTAACTGAAGCATACAAAATGCCAAATAACTTCAACCCAACTAGAAACACACTGAAACACATAATAGTCAAGATCCCAGAAATCCAGCACAAGAACAATATAATAAAGCCACTAGAGAAAAGAAGCAGATCACATTCAAAGGAAAACCCATCAGAATTACAGCCGACTTCTCTTCACAAACCATGATGGCAAGAACAGCATGGAGCAGAATACTTCAAGTCCTCTATGAAAACAAATTCCAGGCCAAACTACTATACCCTGCCAAACTCTCTTTCAAGTTTGATGGAGAAGTGAAATACTTCCACGACAAAGAACAACTAAAGAATTTCATGATGACAAAGCCAACCCGGTGTGGACAACTGAAAGATGTTCTAGAGAGGGAACAAAGTGATCAGAACTCCACTAATGAGAACAGAAGGAACCCACAAAATAGAGCAAACAATTAAACATAGGAGAAAAAAGGACTAAACAACAACAGGTAAATAACATGTTAATCATAAGTCAACACATCTCAATTATAACCATCAATGTAAACAGACTCAATTCACCAATTAAGAGAAATAGACTGGCACTAGGGATTAGGTAACAAAATCCAGCAATGTGCTGTATATAAGAACCACACTTAACTCATAAAGAAATTCATAGGCTGAAAGTCAAAGGACTGAGAACAATACTGCATACCCTAGAACCTCAAAAAAAAGCAGGGGTAGCAATCCTGTTTTCAGACATCTCAACTTCAAACCAAGAATGATCAAATGAAATAAAGAAGGCCACTATATACTGGTTAAGGGAAAAATTCAAGAGGAAGAGGTAATACTGATAAATATGTATACAGCAAATATGGGAGCACCAAACTATGTAAGACAAATGTCAGTGGAAATGAAAAATCTAATATTCAATACCACAGTATTAACAAGAGACCTAAAAACCCCTTATCTCAAAAAGATACATCAAACAGACAGAAAAATTATCAAAGCAGAACTGAACCAGAACCTAGAACAAATGGACTTGGTAGACATATACAGAGTGTTCCATTCAACCACAGCTGAATACACTTGTTTTTTCAGCTGCACATGGGTCATTTTCCAAAATAGACCACATAGTGGTCCATAGGTCATGCTTAAGTATATGCAAGAAAACAGAAATTATCCCATGCAAATTATCTGACCACAGTGCAATGGAGCTGAAAATAAATGACAAAAGAAACCAGAAAAAAAAAAACCCCTAAATACATGGAAATTAATACCCTACTCAGCAATCAATGGGTCACAGATGAAATGAGATAAGAAATTCAACAATATCTACAATTCAATGAAAATTTAACCACAACTTTTCTGAATTTATGGGATGCGATGAAAGCAGTTCTCCAAGGGAAATTCATAGTGATGAACTCACACATTATGAAAACAGAAGGGGAACAAATAAACACACTAATGCAACACCCCCAACATCTAGAAAAGGAAGAGCAAACCAAATCCAGAGGCCAAAGACTAGAAGAAATTATAAATATTAGAGCAGAAATTAATTTAACTGAGATGAAGAAAACAGTTCAAAGAATTAATGAGTCAAAAAGCTGGTTCTTTGAAAGGCTAAATGAAATTGATAAGCCCCTACCTGACCTCATCAAAAAGAGGAAAGAAAAAATTCAAATGCAAGCAATAAAGAATGAAAAGGATGAAATCACCACAGACCCAGTGGAAATTCAGAAGATTATCACTAGCTACTTTGATAATATTTATGCTTACAGAATAGAAGACACAGATGAAATGGAAATATTCTTAGAAAGGTAGAAATTACCAAAACTGAATCAAGAAGATATAAAAACCCTGAATAAATGTAATAAAAAGCCTGCCAAGAAAGAAAAGTTCAGATCTGGAGGGATTCACAGCCAAATTCTTGAAGAAATTTACAAAAGATATAATCCTTACACTCAACAAACTCTTCAATGAAATTGCAAAGGAAACAGTTCTCCCAAAATCATTCCTGGATAGAAGTATTATACTGATACAAAAACCACGGAAAGACACAACTAAAAAAGAACTACAGGCCAATCTCTCTCATGAACATGTTGCAAAAATCCTCAATACAATCTTCGCAAACAGAATACAGCAAATCATCAAGAAGATCATACACCATGACCAGGTAGGATTCATCCCTGGAATGCAAGGATGGTTCAATATTTGCAAATCTATAAATCTATCAATAGAGTGAAAACTGAAAACCACATGATCCTCCCAATTGATGCAGAAAAGGCTTTTCACACAGACCAGCACTCATTCATGTTCAAAGTCCCACAGAAAATTGGTATAGAAGGCCTCTATTTCAATCTGATAAAGCCATATATGACAACCCAAAGGCTAGTATAATTCTAAATGGGGAAAAACTGAAATCTTTTACTGTTAGATCTAGTGCAAGACAAAGATGTCCTCTATCACCCCTCCTATTCAATATACCTCTGGAATCATTAGCTACAGCCATTAGAGAAGAGTGAGAAATAAAAGGAATAGAAATAGGTAAAGAAAAAGTTACATTGTCATTATTTGCAGATGACATGATACTTTACTTGGAAGACCCAAAAAACTACACAAAGAAGCTGCAGGAGAATTGATACACAAATTTGGCAGCATAGCAGGATACAAAGTCCATACCCAAAAGTCCGTAATAGTCTTCTTCATAGATAAAAACTCACACAGAGAGAAATAATACCTTTTATAATAGCATGGTGAAAAATGAAATACCTTGGGATTCATCTAAGTAAAGAATTTAAAGATCTTTTCGTGGAAAATTACAGTACTCTGAAAAGGGAGGTCGTAGAGGATTTCAGAAAATGGAAAGACATTCCTTGATATGAAGAACCAATATAGTGAAGATGACCATACTCCCAACTATGTTGTATAGATTCAATGCAATCCATATGAAACTACCACCAACATACCTCCCAGACTTAGTGATATCATTCCTAAAATTTATTTGGAAACAGAAAAGATCTAGAATAGCAAAGGCAATCCTGGCCAACGAAGGCAAGGCAGGAGGCATTAGAATTTCTGACTTGAAATTATATCACAAAGCTACTTTGATAATATGAGTATGGTATTGGCAATCAAATAGGCCTGAGGATCAATGGAATAGACTAGAAGATGCAGAAGTGTCTATGAAACATACGTACTGGAAGAAAGATAGTATCTTTAACAAATGATGCTGGAAAAACTGGCTGTCTATATGCTAAAAACTAAAACTTGATCCAGGTCTATGAGCATGCACTAAGCTAAAGTCAAAATGGATTAAAGATCTAAATATGAAAACAGAAACACTCAATCTCCTGGAAAAGAAAGTAGGAGGAACTCTTCAAGACATAGGGGTAGGCAAAGAGTTCATCAACAGAAATTAAATTCCAGGAGTAATACTTGAAAGAATTAACAACCGGTACTACCACTTATTGAGAAGTTTTTGCACGTCAAAAGAAATTATCAACAAAGTGAAAAGAAAACTCACAAATTGAAAAAAATTCCTAACTCATAAGCATTCAGAGAAAGGACTGCTCTCTGGAATTGATAAAAAGCTAAAATACATTAGGGCTCCTAAATTTAAAGACCCAATCCAGAAATTGGCATCTGAGATGAACACACACTTCTGAGAGGACAAAATTAAAGAAGTGAATAAAGATATGAAAAAATGCTCCACATCACTAGCCATCCACGAAGTGCTAATTAGAACAACACTAAAATACCATCTCACACCAGAAAGAGTGGCTATCATAAAGAAATCAACCAAGAACAAATGTTGGAGAGGCTGTGGGGAAAAGGGAACCCTTCTCCATTGCTGGTGGGAATGTAGACTGGTGCAACCATTGTGGAGATCAATGTGGAGACTCCTCACAAAACTAGGACTGGAAATTCCATTCAAGCCAGCTATCCCCCTACTGGGAATTTTCCCAGAGGAACTGAAAACATCATATCATAAGGATATATGTGTACCTATGTTTATAGCCACACAATTTGTGATAGGCAAAACTTGGAAACAACCAAGTTGCTTGTCACATGAGAAATGGCTGTAGAAGATGTAGTATTTTTATGCAGTGGAGAATTACTCAGCTGTGAAGAATATGAAGCGTTCATATTTAAGTAGATGCCACTTGAATATGTACTTATAAATGAAATAAACCAGACCCACATGTGTAAATATGCTATAGTTGGCCTAGCATAAGTACTCAAAAGAAGAATTACAGATAGAAAGGTATAACACAATTAAAAGGAAAGCGATAACTTGAGGATTGGACAATGAGGAAAGGGCAAGGAGAAAAGCTGGGAAAGATGACAGGGGCAAAATCATTCATTTATATGCACTAGATGGGCAAGGCAATGATCCTGAGAAACATCAGCAGGTTTTTGAAACAAGTAGTTAATTGATAGGATTCTCACCCTTACTAACTATATATGCTGATACTTGTGAATGAAGCGACTGCACTGAAGTTAGCAATTTGTAATAGAAGAGTCACACTTGGAATGCCTGTCATTCTGGTCTTCTAAATATGTACTTCTTATCATGACATACCAAGTATTACTGTAATGTCTTTCAAATGAATTTTTTTAAATAAAGGGTAATAAATAAAAAATAAGACAGGAAAAAATGTCACAGGACAGTCATGCTACAATGCTGTATATGGATAGATTTCTAAATTTCTGTGTTAATATATGTGAGTGTTCATTCCTACTTTAAAAAAATGTTTTCTTCATATTCTGTAAAGACTTAAAGTTTAATGTCTCAATAGTTGGTGGAAAATATCTGTTCCATGTTATGCTTATGATCGCTGATATTTAGACAAATAGTGGATAAACTGAACTGAACATGTTGTAGGGTAATAATGAGCTCCTCTTCTGGAGTGTTAATAGCCTAAGTTTGTAGATCCAAAATTGGAGAAAAGGAAGGGCTTCTAGGTGAGCCAACATTTTGGTCCTAGCCTTTCAAGGTCAGTGAAGACTCAGGACATATGAGAACCTGTACTCTAACATCACGTAACTCAGTCATGCCCCAAATTTTCTGATCAAGGAGATTATGGAGCCACAGAGGAATGCAATAGATGATGTAGAGTGTGCCTAAAGAGAGTCACACGGAGAGAAAACATTCTCTCAGGCTTTCCAGAGAGCAAATTGGTGAAGCAATGGCCATCAGTCATCCACATGGCTGACACTGACAAAGGATCTACAAAGTACTGTACAGGTTACAGGATAAAGCCTGAGGAGACTTGACTGACCTTATCATGTACAAATTTTACATTTCTTATTACATAGCCCTTGCTTTATCTTGGTCTTAACCATCCAGCAGAAAAGTATAAAAACAAGGTACATAAAGTAAAACCATATTAATATACTGAGCTGTGAAGGGCTCAAGTGAACAACTTCTGTGGTTAACCCACTACCATTGTGGACTGCTGCACTGTGTTGGATTGTTTTGCTGAATTAATGCACCTTTAGTATTTAGATGCCAATAGAATACCCATCTCTGACAGGATGAAACAAACAAAAGAAAAGAGGCTACAAAGGAAGGACCATTTTGTATTTGTATATACAGAATAGTTAGGCTAGATATACAGCTACATTCACTTAACTCAATGAGAAATTCTGTACTAGTAGTGTCTGGACAGGATATCCTGTCTGCTTCTTATATTATGGATAACTACTAAGAAGATAACAATGTAAAATGTATTAATTATTGAAACTGTCCTATCTTTGAAACTATCTCATTGATATTTGTTTTCAATAAAAAATAATAAAATTAAAAAAAAAACAAAGTAGGGCAAGACACATAATAATGGAGTATTACTCAGCTATTAAGAATGATAAACTTGAAGCATTTATATTGAAGTGGATGTCACTTGAATATATACTCATAAGTGAAATAAACCAGACACACATGTGTAAATATTGTATAGTCTCCCTAGCATAAGAAGTGAAGAGAAGAAATACAAATAGAAATGTACAACAACAACTAAAAACAATTGAGTCAGGGCAAAGTGAATGGCACATGCTGCACGGTACTAATCAGCTTTTCTTCTGGATGGTTTACAACCTAAGCTCACAGATCAAAATTGGAGAAATAGAAGAGCTGCAAGGCCAGCCAACATTTTGGTCCTAGCCTTTCAAGGTGAGTGAAGACTCAGGACATAGGAGAACCTGTACTGTAACATCATGAAACTCAGTTGTGCCCCACATTTTCTGAACAAGGAGATTATAGAGCCACAGAGCAAGGAGATCAATGATCTATAGTGTACCTGGGGAGAGTCACATGGAGAGAAAACTTTCTCTCAGGCTCTCACAGAGAGCAAACTGGTCAAGCATTGGCTGTGACTCATCCACATGGATGACACAGACAAAGGATCTACAGAGTAAGGTGCAGGATTACAAGATAAACCCTGAGGCACTTCACTGACCTCATCAGAATAAAACCTACATGTTTTGGTATATAGGTCTTGCTTTATCTCAGTCTTAACCATCCAGCAGAAAAGTATAAAAATGAGGTATACAACACTGAGCCATAATAATAAGTTGAGCTGTAAATGGCTACAGTTAACAACTTATTCAGTTGACTTCTAGTACTATGGATAGTTGCCTTGTTTGTTTTTGATTACTGTATTTTTTGCTTGAACTGTTTTTCAGGAGAGGTTTATTTTTTGTTTTTGGTGCCAAGGACCAAACCCAGGGCCTCCAGCTTGCTAGGCAAACATTCTACCACTGAGCCAAATCCCCAGCCCCTAGTACTATGGATAACCACTAGGAAAATGACAGGGTAGAAAGTATTAATTATTGAATCTGTGACATAATTCAGGTATAAAAAATAAGATAAGTAAACAGCTACACTATCTTAATTTGCTGATAAGAGACATCTGCTACAATAATGTCTGTAAGTATAATATCATGTATGCAAAGGCATAATTTTTCCATATCCAGTTAGGAAGCTCTGTATTTTACAAACTTTGTTCTATCTACCATTTCAGATGATCTTAAAGGACACTCTAGAGAATTCTTCTTATCTGGATTGTTTTTGACTCTTGAAATGAAATCCGAATGTAATGACACATTGGGTTAGAATAAACTATCTAAAAAAATAAATTCAGTGGGCTTAAAGGAGAAGCTGCCTTACTACCATATCCAAGTTGGAGGACAGACTTTACTGTGTGATCACCGGTCACATCACACCATCTCTTTACATATACTACTTAATGACCCTAAATTTGCACTATTAATCTTCTGCCTTGGTAATCAAATGCTAAAAATCCTGTGCTTTGACTTTTCAGACAAAATAAATGTGCAATGCTTTGGCTCTGACTGGAAACTCAAGGCAGCATGGCTTTTATTTTGCTTAATATTTTTGTTTTAGATAATTTTTCGTATTTACATTTTAGCAGAAGGATTTTTTGGCAGTCTCAGGATGCCTTCAGGGCAGGTCTGATTTGGCTTGAGGATCTGGAGATTGAACCACAGCATCCTGGGCCTGATTGCTTTGTTTAAGCAGACACTTAAACAACTGAGCTAATGAGCACACCCTTATATTTAGATTTTTGAGTTACATTTATTTTTGTAAGTGAGCCTATGTCTTACTTCAATGCTTACTTGATTTATCTGAGATCTAGAGTATGATGTTTTCACATTGGCTAGACATTTCTAGCATCTACTTCAACAATATCCACATGACATGTGCTTAGGAACATTCTTGTACTCACATCAACAGACTCTGCTGCAGTGAACATATTTCATAAGAAACTGTGAATTGCACACATATATGTGTTCTATTGCTCTTAATTGTTCTACAGTAACAAGAAACATGAGATCATCATTCTCATTCCCTTTTTCAAAATGGAAACAACAAAATTTGATACTTTAATTACAATGTTATTTAAAAAGATAAAAATGGTTCACAATATTGATTTCTTAATTTCTGAAATAAATGTAAAGAATTGTAAATTTCAATTCACGTGATAGTCTACCTAGCACTATCTACCTCCATCTTTGTATTTTGCATTTACATAAATTTAGCAAGAAAATAGATAATTAAACTTGTTACCTTTCTGTTGTTATTTACTGTTATTTTAAATTAAAACTGGATAACTAGCACTGTAATAATTTTATTGTTTTTAGAATTTGTGGAGATTTTTTTCCAGACCTATACAAGGCTAAGTTGACATTTTATCTCATAAAAACTTACTTATATTCTCTGGACAGTCTACATGCAAACTAGTAAATAAGGTATTATGATCATTAAGTTGTATCCAAATTCATGTTCTCTTCTTCAGTTTATTTTTTAAGTTCTTTCAGGTGTAAATGAGGTAAAATGAATTGGATTTATGAAAACATACAAACTGATAACAACATATAGAACAAATCTAAAACTATAAGCACAGCTAATTTCCAAATTTTATTTTTCCTTTAGTTAACATTTTATTTTATTGGTACATGTTTGCTGTGATTACACTGCTCATGGGAGTTGGTACATGTACACAACACATCTGAATTATTTTCTTTCCCTTCTTCTTCCTTCTTCCATCTTTTACCCCTTTCATTTTGCAAACTATCTATCTCCCATTTCCTATAATCTATCTTTTAATTTGATTTTTAATTATTCATACTTTGGATAATGCCATCTTTTTTTAAAAATTGTTTTGTATAATTTTCAGAAAACCAGTGATTTATATCCTGTTCTTTAGAATTTGAAACTACATGATAGAACTGGAGCTATCAGTTTTTTTGATACCCAACACAATGCAAACAGTTGTTATATTGGTTAGGGAATAATGAAAAAAAGTATGTACAGAATAAATACACTTTTTTCAAACTTTTTGATCCAGGACTCAAAGTTGGGGCAGGATCTATATATCAGGGGAATAAATGTAGATAATTGCAGAAAAAAAATAATATCCCAGCAAATACTTTTAAAATTGACCACATCAGAAGTTTGAAACCATCCTAAACTCTATGTATATAAGCTCATTTCAGCTTAAAATAAAAATATGCCAATTTTATGGATAAATATATGAAATAGATTCAGAATTAGAGGCTTATGTTCTCTCCAAGAATTGTACTTTTATATTATCTGTGATGCATTTCTCAGCCACACATGTTGAAGTAAATATATTTAACAGACAAAGCATTCTGCCATATATTTCAATAATTCAACAGAAATTCAAAACATTTGCTCATCATCAGGGTAAATAACCATCAGCGAATAATCAGACATTTATTGACCTTCCCCACATATACTAAGCTTCTGATCATTGGTTTTTCAGTACTGATTAGCACCAAAGGACTGACTGTGGCATAGCCATTGGCCAAGAGCATTTGGACACAATAATGAATGGGGGCATTCTTCCATAACATTCCAGAAGTGGAAGCAATAACACTGTCTGAAAAGTACATGGTCATAAAGAAACTCATGAGCAACAGAATAGTCTGGGTGGCCCTTTGTTCTGGAGTTGCTTTTGGAGACAGGCTGGTGCTGTGAAGGTGCTTTGACTGCTTTTTATGCCTGCACAAAAGAGTCACCATGTACCCACTCGAGAGCACCATGAACCCTATAAAGATCACATCTCTGAATGTCATGAGTGAAAAATACATGTACTTGACTGAGTAACTAATGGGCCAAAGAGAGCAGGATTTGGTGACAAACATAAGACTCTGTGAAGACTCATTAGGGGTGGCAACAGTGGAGATTAAGAAACGACTGCTGATGACCATATTGAAAACCCATAGAAAGAGAAAGCAACACAGGTTCTGATGCAGGGTTTTCTGTTTGAACCTGGCCAGGCAGGAGCTTCTGGGGCTGAGGGTGATGGCCTGCAGGACACTCAGCAGGCAGGTGGTACAGACGGAGAGACCTCTCATCAATCTGTACAAATAGAGAGCAAATTTGCATGTGATGTCATTCCAGAAATCCTGAAAATCAAAAATATCTATACACATGAAACCCACAGTTAGGAGCATAGTTAAATGGATAAAGGTCAAGTGACCAATGGTTAGATTAGTGGGCTTGGGCCTGTGCTGCAGAAGAAATGTGAGGAACTGAAAAAGAAGAAGGACAGTGTTGGCCATGATCCCAATACTGACTTCAAAGAAAAACATATTTTGTATGGACACAAAACTGGACAATCCGGTGCTTTTCTTTGTCTCCATTGTGGAAGAAGCCCATAGTAGATATCTGAAAAAAAGCACAGAAAATTCTTTATCGGAGATATTACCTCCTTCATCAATCTCAATCAACACTGTGCCTTCATCACCGTATGTAGATTCATCCCAGCATGTCCTATTCCCTCTTCCTTACTCAAGTCCACCCCACATCCTCTGGATACTTCCCAGCTCTCTCTTATGGCCCACCTCCTTCTGATCAGGGGTGGATCATGAGAGGCTTCAGCGAGGGCTCCACAGTATCTCTGTAATAAAACTTATATATTATGGGTGACATTGGTATATTTTGTATCATTTTTAGTTTTCAAAGTTTGGTCCAGATGCTTATTCACCTTTGTATCTATGTTCACATATTCAACAAATTAAGTATTTTTTTCTCATTATGCATCCAGGACAAACAACAGAACATGTTATCAGTGTGGTTATTTGGCTGTATCTGAGTTTTGTGGATAATATATTGTCATAATATTCAGCACCCTAAATGGTCTTATATTTCATGTATTTATAAATGATTTATATATCTATTCCCTATGAATATATTTTATGAAAGTTAAAATATGTCCTATAATATTAAATACATAACATCAATAGATATAATAATTCTTAAAAATAGTATTTTAGAACAAATTATAAAATGAATTACAAAATTGTCTTCTCATGTCGTACCTCTGAAATTCAAGATATAGTGTATTTCTTTTAAATAATTGATCCTTAGCCAATATGTAAGTGTATAAAACTGGTCAAGGAGAATAACAAAATCATTTACAACCTGAGTGGAGATTACATTATTTTCAGCATGTTTATGGGAAATATGGCATTGTGAAGACAAATGTTTATACTATGACAGATATTTGTCTATCCCACAGGAATACACAATGTTGAAGGTATTGTGCAAAAATTAGGTCATTTCCTAAAAGTGGTAAATCTTGTTTGACTGTAAAAGTTGATATTCTTTCTTCAGAGCATTAATCTAACAAAGTAATACAATTTGATGTACTCATAATCACTCAATAACATTAGTTCCCATAGAACACTCTGAGAGGGCCAGGGACATAGCTCAATAGCACAAGTGCCTGCCTGGCAAGCACAAGGTAGTGAGTTTGATCCCTGGTACCACAAACGAAATAAACCAAAACCACTCCAAGAAATAACAGAAAATATTGCTAATTGAGCAGTATTCAAATATTGTATTATGGATCACACACTTATGTATTAATGAAATGTAAAAGAATACACCAAATGTCTCCACATTATATTTTTATACAATTGACATAAAGAAAGGTATATAGAATGTATCACTTTATAAAAAATATTCCGATGAATAAGAAAAAAAATCCTAAAGGAAATTCCCTAGGATATCCCCTCCTAACCATGCTTCATCCAGGTCATGCCTGCCTAGCACTTTGGGGAGAGTTGGACAGAAACACTCTCCACCAGTTGGATGGACTGTGATACCTCTTGCAACATGGCACAAAGGAGCAATAATGCTGACAAGGCATTTGGCAGGCCTTATGTACCAGAAGCAAAATCTCATTTGAGGTTAATAAGTACATAACCAAAGAGACTAACACAGAAAAAAGTTCTAAAACTGGTCATATTCCAAATACCACATTGGGAAAGAGATAGAAAAGGTCTCTGAAGCAGCATAAGGAGAAACTGAACAAAAATGGAGCAGTAAATATGAAAGAATACTCTTTTTGTTTTGTTTTCTTCAGTCATCTTCACAACTCCTAATGAAAGCTGAGGGCACACTCAGGAGAATGGAGCGCAATTCATTTACCCATTAGTAAGATGATCCAGGAAACACGCATTTGAAATATTTTCATGTTTTCACATTTTGCAAGCTCATGGCCAATCTTCTGGTGTATGTTATCACACAATGGTCCAGAACCAGGAGGAATGCTTAAATTTACATGCCAAGGCAGTGTACAGAAGGGAGCTGTAGTTAATGAGAGGAAGAGAGGCTGCTGCAGAATCCCATTCAGCTTTGAGTGCCTGAGCTTTGTGAGTGGATGGATGACAGCATGTAGAAAGTAAAGGCAGGGAGACTCAGCACTTTCCTCAGCTGCAATAGGAGTATAATCTATATACTGCTCAGGGATGAGATGATTCATGTCCAACACTTCATCATGCGACTTAGATACATGAAAGAACATATCTTGCTGTCTTATTATTACACTCTATAAATCAGTTTCATACCACTTTCCTCAGTAGTGTCCTCATCTATAAATAAAGATTAAAAGAAAAGAAAACTGGACCTGAAAAGTGAGATTTAACATGCACATTGGCATGGGGTAAATTTGAGTATATATTCCTCTGCAAAATCCACTGTTTCACAGAATTGCAGCTAGAAAACTAAGGAGAGAATGTGTAAAAAATGCCTCACATCCAAAAGGAAGACAAAGTCATCAGCAACTGTTTGGTCAATCCTGAGTAAACAGAATTCCTGGAAAAGGAAGATTACTTCACAAATGGCAGAAATTTCTCCCTTAACCCTCTACCCTCAAAGTGTGAAAATTATTTATTGATTTTACAAATTTAAAAAATGATTGTGGAGCTCATAGTGCTTACTTATTTTTAGAGCATTCACAGTGTTAAGACTTTTACATGGGCTTTGAGAAAAATCAAGAACAGGAACAGGAAAGTTCTACTAGACCTTTGTCAGGAATAGCAAGCTGCATTCCTCAGAAATAGAGAATGCTGTGTATTTGAAGGATTCCTGCTCAACCTAGTAATAAAATAAAGATCACTTTATGGTTCTGTGAACCAATTTGCATTTATATTTATATCACACCCTTTGTAATTGATTACCAATTTATTTACTTATTGTTTGCATTTTAAGGAAGGGTCTACAGGGTATTCAAGGGTCTCACTACTAGACCGGACTCATAGTGATCTGCTTGTATATCCCCAAGTGCTGGGATTGCAGGCATGCGCCACCATGCCCAGTCTCAATTGCTGTCTCAGTGTGCCCCAAGGGCGGGGCTGGCACAACAGGCCTGAGGATTGAACCCCAGGCTCCTGCACTTGCTTGCAGGTGCTTTAACCCACTGAGCTATTTAGCTGACTTTTGAATACCAATTTAAAGGAAGTGTAGGTCACATTTTTGTATGGAGAATGAATGGTTAAATATCAGTTGGTGTGATAGGAATTTAATACATGTGCATAGTGATCAGCATAGCTGTTAAAATCTTGATTTGAAAATTTCCCCTCAGGAAATGAGTCCTGTTATAGCTTTTATCAATGAAAACAAAAATTTATTTTAACAATGAAATTAATGGGAAAATATGAATGGACATAGTCTTTCTCTTTAATAAATTCAGATTATATTCTTAGATAATTTTCATGAAAATTTGTTTCATTTTTCACTACAGTCCAAAATTCATTGTAGTCTGATATGAGGACAATGTAAAGCCCATGATTAAGTGTTGACACCAGTATGTTACAATCTTTTTTAGATTAACTGTAGAACAAGAAAGTTCAGGAATGAAGACAAGCTTTATTTATAAGCAGATACTTTCAGTAAAGAACAGCATTTAATATTAAATAATTTTAAATATTTTTAAAATAAGTCATAGTACAATAGTCACTTAATCTATAAGATTTAGTTGCTTTTTTTCAGATCAAAATTTTTATTTTTTTATTAATTGTATGAGAAACAAATAGCAATGAGACAGTTTCAAAACAGGTTAGTAGTACAGTTACAATAATTAATACATTGCATATTATTGTCTTTGTAGTAGTTATTCACAGTATAAGATGCAGACATGATATTTTGTCTAAATACTATTAGTACTTAGTTGCCTTGTAAAGATAATAAAAACTGAAAATAATCAGTGAGGATTTCAGTGAATGTTTCTCTTTCATTAGGGATCTAAATGCAAACTTTTAGTCAAAAGTAATAAGATAATACTTTCCAGAATTAATATTGGTAGTAAATCAAATCACTCACTTCAGAGAAAAAAATTCAGGTTTGAAAGTAATTTTGTATTTCAGTAAAATATGCACAGACTTATGAATCATTAAATTAATGGACTAACCAGGCAATTTTCCATTGCACTGAACTGGGCTCCATCCTCTGAGCTGTATGACACTGGAGCAGGACAGTCCAGCAGAGCTCATGAAACTCCTCACTCCGAAAACCCACTGGCTTTCTTCCTCTGCATCCTTGGAACACAGAAGCACTTATTCAGAAAGAAGTATTGAGTTCAGTGGATACAAGAAGAGCTAGCACAGTTTTAAGGAAAAGTTGTCATTAGCTCATCCTTAGGCAGGCCTATGGTTTAATATCTGTTTAAAGGTGACAAGAAACCACAGGAGGATAGAACCATAAAGTCTCTGGTGAAACATTTTACCTGTTCTTTAATTTTATTTTTCTCTCTCTCATCTTAGCCATCTGGGGAGCCGTCTGGGGAGCTGTGCTACAAAGTTTTCTCTAAATTCTCTTGGCACATAAGTGTGAAAGACAGAAAGGTCATCATCAGGTAAACAATACCAAGTTATTTCATTTTAACCACAAGTTAAATTTAGTCCAAACTCAGGGTATATTTTGTAAGGCCCCTCCTCTTGGTTGAGAGACTCCTGGATTCTCCTAGGAGTTTCCAGGAGCTCCAAGAGTCTGCTATTAACTTTCTGTCACAGGTGGCCTCTCTTCTCTAATCTTTTTTCATAAAGTGAAGCCTGTCTTCCAGGAATTACTGGTTATGTATCCTATGCCTTCAAAGTTCTCAGTTTCAGATTTCAAACTGTGTTAAATTTAATAGTACATTTAAAAAGGAATAAAATAATAATGGAAAATGAGAGAGCTAGAGAATGAAGGTTGAGGTAATCACAGACAGATGGAACATAATTGTAGATAGAGCAGAGTCCAAATTGGACTCCACTCTAAGAGGAAGCTGCATGATCATTTTCATCCTCTTTAGGAGATAGGAGCTGGTTTGCACTTTTTCTGAATGAAAATATATGGAAATATACTTTAGTAGTGATATACTTTATAAGAATTATAAGACATAGGACAGGGGCCGGGGAGATGGCTCAGTAGAATGAGCAAGTGCAAGGGCCTGAGTTCAATCCCTGGTTCCGCCAAAAAAAAAAAAAAGACATAGGACAACAAGAGACCCTTTAAACTTCTAAAAATACAGAACAAAATACAATCATTTAGCCAGACTCACTGATAAATCAAGTATAAAAACCAGAAGACAATACTTTGACAACTATTATCAATGTGGTAATCATTAATGCAGATGTAATAAATAAGAACATCTACTATTTCTTGAATGAAAGAGAAACATGTCATTTCAAAACACAAACAATAAGTACATTTTTAATATCTACAATTTAAACTTTTACATGGATGGGACTGGAGATGATGGAACACTGCAGGAACAGCACTCGGGGAGCCTTGCAACAGTTCAACAGATGTCAAAATTCATGTTGTGGGCTAAAACATGCTGCTAAAATTACATGAATTAATTAGCTTATTACACAATCTAAATAGCAACAATTATAGTTGTAGGTAGAGGAAGAAATACAAGGTAAAGGAAGGAGTATAAGGAAAATATTTGGATAAAATAGTGACCTAAGTTGTCAAGCCTGATAAAATATACCAATAAAAAAAAAATCTATTGAACTCTGCCTAAAACAAGAAAGAAGGTAATTTCTCAAAATATTGCAACCAAGGAATGAATAAAGAAAATGTAGTGTTTTTATACACTGGAGTATTATTTAGTGGTAAAAAGGATAAATTTGAGGGTCTTGTGGATAAATGGACCTGCATGTGCAAACATCATATTACCTCACTAGTGTAAGAACCTAAAAGAGTAAATAAACTCTGAAGGGTACTATAGATACTGTGAAAAGGGACTGAATCTGTTCAAAAGCAAGGAATTACTGAGATGAGAAGGACAGGAGAGGGAGTGGGGGAAAGAGATATATCCATGCACACAAGCGGTATGGTTTGGATAATTATACTGTGGATTTCTGCTTGTCTAAAGAACAATTAATGCTTAAGTTTTTTTCATCTTTTTCATTTTTTTCCTTTCTCTTAGTTTCTTATAACTTCTTTCTTTTTCCAATTTTTCATGCATATATCTGGTAACCTAAGTAACTAATTTGAAGACAACACTATGTAATATAACAAATACTGTAGAACCCATATTAATTTGGTTAGTGAAATTCTGTATCATTTCTAATTGTTTTTAATTACTACTTTGTATTCTGTTTGAAAATTGAAATAAATAAAACAAATATTGCAGTGAAATTCATGATAAACTTAAAAAAGCAGAAATAATAAAAGCAAAATATGACACATTACATGGATGTAAACTTGTAAGATATCATCAAATTAAAAATATAAACAAGGGGGCTGGGGAGATGGATCAGTGGAGTAAGTGCTTCCCTGGCAAGCACAAGGGCCTGAGTTCAATCCCCGGTTCCACCAAAAAAAAAAAAAATTAAAAAATTAAAAAAATAAACAAGAAGAAAAGTACCTGAAAAGTTAAAAATATTTTTCTAATAATTACTGTATCCCATGAAAAAAACATTTTAATGATGAAAATGTAAAAAGTATATTTTTAAAGGGTTAGAATTTGAGACAGAAAGAGTTCAAAGACATAACAAAAGTTTATAAAGTATATATGCAGTAAGTGAATTAAATATGGATATAGAGAAGGAAAGAATAAAAATTATTTATTTTAGAAAATACCAAGACTCATATCTTTCTCCCCTTTATTGACATCTCCCTTTTACTGATTTCTTAAATAAAAAAAGTATAGCAATATCTTTAAAATATTTGCATAATTAAAATACAGGTCCAAGACAAAAATGGGATGAAAGAAATGTACCCAATAGTTTCACATATTATGTATAATATAATTTAGGATACTATGATAGGTTATGAGTATATTTTAATGCTATTTCCCCAACGTTCAGATATTAGGAAAAGTAACTCTTAAAACTTGTTGATAATGTCAAAAACATTTTGTTGATATGGATTATATCAAAGCCTGTGTTAAATATTTACTCTGAAAAAAGCCTCTTAAAATACTTATATACTCTTTAAATGATTATGTAATTACATATGAGTAAAGCAGTACAAGCTGAAAATACTATAAATCAAAAATGCATTCAAACTATCCAATCTAGTTTAGGAATAGAATAGGTGATAGAATACAATTTGTTACTCTTGCAATCACATGGTTGGCTGGACGCTGGGCTCACTTTTGCTGTCCCATATCTATCTCTGCATGAAGGTAGTTTGCTGTATATGTATAGCCTTACACAAATATCCCAATTCATGGTGTACTTTCTACTGAATGTGTATTGTTTTCCCACTATTGTGAAGATGAAAATTTTAAATTGAAGCATTGTACGTTTGAGACCATTTGTGTATTATTTGATATTTCACATTATTAATCTTTTTATAACTATTCATAGATAATAAAGTTGGATTTCCTTAGTTGTTGTTACAACAGTCTGTTACAAACTACTATGATAGCTAAAGATATGAAAAAATGTGATCTCATATAAGAATGTAGTTGAGATATGGAATGATATTGCCTTAACCTTTAGTATACAGGATATGCTGTTTTCTAAATGTCAGTCCCTAGATCCCTACAAAAGATCAACCGTACAAACTGTAGGTATAATGGAACTTGCTATTTGGATAGATGAAAAAGTTAGATATTTCACAATGCCAAAAACATAAACATAAATTAGTTAGACATATTAATAAGGGTTCTATGTTTATAAAACCTTAAAGCATTAAAAGAAAAAAATGACAACAGTGAAGGAATACAAAAAGTTAAAATCATAGGTACCAGCTCTAGTAGTTAAAATAAGCAGAAAAAAATACAAGGTAAATAAAAACAAACTAACAAAACCAAAGGAAGGAAATCAAATTTGGGGGCTGTTGCTGGGTTAGGTATGAAAGAGCCCCCAGGGCTGGACATTGAGGGCTACCACAGGACACGCCGTGCATCCCCCACCAGGTGGGCTACTCATAAATGATAAGCACCCAACACTAACAAAATTTATTCTTTTTTTATGAGCAGAATACATTTATTGAGGGAAAGAAAGCTCTTGTCCGAGAGAGGGACAGGAGGGGGGCCCAAGTGAGTAGTTCCCCTTAAAGTTTACTTGTATGTTGAGTGCTGTGAAAAGACAGAATAGTCCAAAATAAAGCAGGTGAAGTGTGCGAAAACAGTATTTTCTGAGTTGCAGTATATTCTTAATAAGTACCTGAGCTTAAAAGGAAAAGTTGTGACAGAAGAGAAGGTAAAGAAGTGTACAAGGAACATTTCCAGGACAATCTCTAATGAATGGAGGCGGATCTACATTCTTGAGAAGCACCACGGTCGTCTCCCAACAGAAGTAAAGGCCATTCACAAGGGCTCTGTCATTCCTAGAGGAAATGTCTTCACAGGGGAAAGCACAGATCCAGAGGGCTACTGGCTTATACACTGGATTGTGTGATCTTTTAAAAGAGGGGGTGATTCAGTTGGGAGTATAATTTGAACTGATTTTGTTGGACTAGGAAAAGAAAATCTGACATGAAGAACTGTTGTGACTCTTATTTATTGTATTTCCTGATACTTTTAGAGGATCTATTCTTAGTCATTCCTGGTATCCAACCAAAGTGGCTACAAATTCTAGAGAGTATAAGAAAATATTGGTCAAATAGTTTTAGAAACTTCAGCTAGCTTACATGGTCTGGAATATAAGTTACACAGTTTTGGTTATAGAGGTGTCTTTTCCCGAGAGACTGCTAGCATGGGGAGATGTCTGCTCATTTGGTTAACTTTAAAGGAACAGACACAGTAGCAGAAACTTCTATAATTAAAAAATATTATAGGATGAAAGATCTTGTTCCAGACTATTTTGCTACAGCATCAGAATACTGTCCATAATGGCTTTTGGGAAAAATCATGAAAAGATGCTTTTCAAATATAGTAACACAGTTTTCATCAGTGTCTGTATATGTAATCAGTGATAACTATGACATTTATAGAATATGTGAGAAAATGTAGGTTAATATTTAGTACTATCAAGAATAACAGAGCTATCACTAATAATTGCTCCTGAATCTTGAAATTCTCTTGAAACCGTATTAAGGATCTTGGATATTTTAGATGAGAGGTCTCCTCTTAAGGAGACCTCAAAAGGCTATGAGTTATTGTCACCTTATTTTAGAGTTATTCAAGGGAGTGGAGCATATTACTTAGCAACCAACTTGAGTTAGAACTAAGTGATGTTCCAGGAGAATGTCTGTAAGTTAAAAGTATTCATGAGTTCAAGGAAGAGTCATACACATTTGATACAAATATACAAAGCATATTTCTTTGTGTTTCCAATTCTCATCATTCTGCTCTTCCTCTTTCTCTGAACATCTTGTGCTCTGATTGAGCACAGTGCTCCTGTACATGGTCATACTGTACAGCAGGCAAACAGCAGCACAACTGGAACTGGCAGACACATGACCTACTTCCATGATTTGTTCGCATCTACAAATGTTCATAACATATGGCCTGTTTACATTTGTGAAAGTTGGAAACTCAAATATTTATTTATTTATTTATTTAATTTGCTGGCTCAGCCTGCCTGGAGGGCGGGGCTGGTGCAGCATGTGGTGCTAGGGTTTGAACTATGGTCTCCTGTGCCTGCCCAAGCTTGGCTAAGCAGACATTTTAGATCACCGAGCTATCTTGCTGGCCCTCAAATATTTGAAAGTGGAGGACTTACTGAATACATTTCAAGAAACTGTGGAATACATGAAACAAAAAATAAAGTATCCAAAATGTTTTCTGATTTCTGGTGGAGCTTAACTCCAGAAGTTCACTAGAGCTCTCTTGCAGTGTTCTTTCAAGCACAGGAATCAAATTTCTATCCTATATTGACAGCAATACCTTTGGGATTAATGTCTCCTAGGGCCCAGTTGCTGAGCCTGGATAAAGGTCTCAAAAGGGCAGTTTATCAGGAGGGAATTTTGTTATATTTGAGGAAGAAAAAGGAGACTTTAGCAACGTGATCATGATCTCTTCATGCCATCTTCAAGCATGGGAGAGTGACCAAAGCTATTTATTTGATGGAGTAAGAAAGAATGCACAGCTGAATATGGAATGGGGAGCAGTGTCTCATTTGTCTTTGTCCTGTGCTGGGGTCACATGTGCATTTGTGTCTTGCACGTGTGCATGTGTGTGGGAGTATGTGATACATGTTTATTGCAGATATGTGTGGCGTTTGTGTTTTCTGCCACAAATTAGAGCCAAATTACTTGCTGGTTTATGGACATACCGCCTTTTTTTCTTTTGTTCCTGCTGTTTAGTTGATCTCAAATTAGACAACATGTATAGTCATTATAAGATTAACATTAAAGTAAGCCTTCTAGAAATATTTACTGATAGATATTTAATATGGTATTGATCTTTTCACAAATAACAGAATCAAGAAGCTGTTATGTATAACTAAAAATCACATAAAACAAATTTTCATACATTTATCATGATTGTTTTATGTTTATATTTAACTTTTATTGTTTACAGACAGGATTATATAAAATATATTTAAAGTTGCAGTGATTTAAGTCTTTCCAATTTCTCATGATTTTGTAGCACAGATTTTCTTGAAAATAAGTTATATTGCCCTTTGTCACTTAATCCAGTGTCATAGCTGAGAGGAGAAGTGCACTCTGCCGCGGGTGGAACATTTTATGGAGGGAATCATTGGCCAAAAGGATAATTATATTATAACATCTTACTCCATGATCACATGGTGAAGATTCAAATACATGGAAATAGTGATGTTTTTCTCTATTTGATATTTTAATTTTCTATTGATTTTTAACGCTTTATATATTTACTCACTATAGAATATTGATTTCATAAGAAGAAAATAATCTGATATATACTCTTAAAACACAACCTTCATCTTATGAAAAAATTTGCAAAACCAGCAGAAATACAACTGATTATATAGCACAACAATGAAGCCAAATGATTACACACAATAACCTTTCATTTGACATCTCAGACATAGCCTAAGAGAGCTCAACAAATGCCAATGCAGTGCTTTGGGCCTTTGATGAATATATGCAAGGGATGACACTCACCAATCTTAATACTTCTGAAATGCTCATTCTTTACCAGTTTAAAATAAATTAACAACACTGACCAAAGACAAACTCCAAATCTGCCGAACAGGGGCAATATTTAATCATTGGAAGAACGCTGAATCAAGAACCAATACACTTGAACTCTTGTCTTTGACCTTACATCAAGGATCTTGTGGAAATAACCTATGCTAGGAATCCTTTACTTATTTTCAAAATGGAAAAACTGGCTGGATATATATATATCTGAATAAAAACAATTCTTTGCCTTTTGAGCGACATGACAGTCAAAGCCTTAAACTAGAAAACTATAACAACAGGTTGCAGGAGGAGAACAGGTGGCTCTCCACAATACACAAACTCAAGATACAAAGTTTGAGAAACCTCAAACTCCAAGGCTGAGACAAGAGGATCACTATGAGTCTGAGCTGCATAGTGAGACCCTATACCAAATAAATGAATAAAGAATTTTAAAAAACAGTGAAACCCCAAATTCATGGTGATCAGAAAAGCTATAATGGAAGAACTACAGGGAAACCCTTCTTTGATATTAACATGAAGATTTACTGACAGAAGAAGCCAGGTGTATGTATTAACTCTAACATAATTTAATTTTTGTTTTCAGCAGTTGGGATTGAACCCAGTTCTGTTGATTGAGTTACAATCCCAGCCCCTTTCATTTTTCATTTTGAGATAGGGTCTTGCTAATTCTCTAAATTGCCTAGGCTGAGCTTAAATTTGTGCCTCCTACCTCAGCCTTTCAAAATGCTTGGATTATAGGACTATAACTTTTAACTGTGACTTGTTTTGGTGAACATACAAAAAATATAAAAGTTATATTTCTTTTTTCTTTTTCTTTTTTTGGTGTGACCAGGGATTGAATTCAGGGCCTTGTGCTAGATGGGCAAGCACTTATTTTATGGAGCCATCTCCCTGGCCCCCATTGCTTGTTAATCTTGGTCTTAACCATCCAGCAGAAAAGAATAAAAACAAGGTATGAAAAGGAAAACCATACTAATATGCTGAGCTGTAAAAGGCTCAATTTCTGACATTGCCCGTTCTGTGGATAATCCACTACTATTATGGACTACTGGACTATATTGGAATATTTTGCTGAATTCATGCACCTATAATATTTAAATGGCAATGGAATACCCATCTCTGACAAAACTAAAGAAAAAAGGGGATACAAATGATGGAACATTTTGTATCTGTATATACAAAATAGGCCAGATATACTTTTAATGAGAAGAAAGATTTGTACTAGTAGTGTTTGGACAGGATATCATGTCTTCATCTTGAACTATGAATAATCACTACGAAGAAAAAAAAATAAAATAAATCTATTAATAGACAAAACCCCCCAAAATATACAGGCACAATTAGAAATCTGTGTGTACTGAATATGCATGCAAGGTACACCTTTGTGCAGGAGATTGCTGTAAACACGAACGTGAGGTTTATCATGGAGATGTTTACTCCTACCTCATAATCCATAAAGTCCACCTCTTCTATACAATCATAGAAACTAAGGGTATCTAGGTGTCCTCTAAGGTACACTATCTATTCCTTATTTTTTCTAATCCTATTACTCTGTCTTGATTCTGAAAGCCTGATTGAGGCTTTCATCTTCCTATTTGAGAATCAAGTAGATTTCATTTCTTTGCATCCAAGGTGTAAATCTGTCCTTATTTCTTCCTAATATTTTAATGTAATTCCTATCTCTAATGCATTTCCACAACTATTAATATTTACCTAGAATTTGCACGATAGAAATTAAGCCAATTCAATAAGCAAGAATGTGCAAAACAAAATTATTTGAAAATGTCAGGCTTTCTTAATAAATAACCTTTCATTAAAGTACTAAAATGTTTCCTATTTAATAGTGCTGATGATTTTCAGCAAGTGCATAATCCTTGGAATATTTTCATGTTAAAGTTAGCATTTTTCAGAAAATTGCCTCTTGTCTACTGTCCACCTCTCTCATTTGAGGATTCAGGTGCTGTCCCAGGAGGAGTTTTGTTTTTCCTCTTGACTGAGAAACCCTAATACTGAAGACATGGCATCACTACTATGTATTTGTTGGGCTATGCCTATTTATCATTTGTATTATAAAACAATGGTTTTATATTTGTCATTGTAAATATGAAATTATTTTAATACTGCATATACTTTTTCAAACTCCACTCTATCCTTGTTTCTCCTCATTCCTGAGACTTTGATTTACTTCTTTATGGGGGCACACTCTTTTTTGAGAATCACTGAAATAAAATCTAGCTTCTGAATTTATTACTAGTGAAGTTCGCATCGTAGCCCGCCCTCCAGCCGGCTCAGCCCAGCCCGCCCCTCCCCGCCTCCTCAGGGCAGCACGCCCATCGGTAGAGGCTGGGAGGGGAGCCAGGCGGGTCTGTGGCTCCGCTGGGCCAGCGTGCGGGGCATAAATATTTGTTTTTTTAAAAAAGGGGTAATAAATGAAAACAAGAGACAAGAAAAAAATGTCATAGGACTGTCCTGGTACAATGCTGTATATGGTTAGACTTCTAAATTTCTGTATTGAAATATGTAATTGTTTATTCTTATTTTAAAAATATTTTTAATTTTTTTTTCACATTCTGTAAGGATCTAATGTTTAACTTATCAATACTTCATGGAAAATACCTGTGCCATGTTGTGTCTAAGATGTTTGATATTTAGATGGTTAGTGAGGTTCAGCTCAGCTGTGTATGTTATAGGGTAATATCATTAAGCTTCTCTTCTTGAGGGTTAACAACTTAAGTTTGCAGACCAAAAATTAGAGAAAAAGAAGGGCTGCAACTACAGCCAACATTTTGGCTCTACCGTTTCAAGGTCAGTGAGGACTCAGGACATTGGAGAATCTGTATTGTAACATTCTGTAACTCAGTTGTGTCCAAATTTTGTGATCAAGATTATAGGCCCAGAGGAAAGTGATCAATGATGTAGACTATGCCTAAGGAGAATCTCTAGAGAGAAAACATTCTCTCAGGCTTCCATAGACAACAAATTGGTTAAGCAATGGCCGTGACTCATCTACATGGGTGACACTGACAAAGGATCTACAAAGTGTGGTACAGGGTTTCAGGGTAAATCGTGAGGGGATTTGACTGACCTATTCAGATCCAGAAGTTACATTTCTTGTTATATAAGTCTTCCTTTATCTTAGTCTTAACCATCCATCAAGAAGTATAAAAACCAAGTATAAAAAGTAAAGCTATATTAATATGCAGAGCCATATATGGCTCCAGTCAACAACTTCTGACATTGCCAGCCCTACAGATAACCCACTACTATTATGAACTACTGGACTATATCGGATTATTTTGCTGAATTCACACACCTACAGTATATAAATGGCAAGGGAATACTCATCTCTGGCAAAAGTAAACAAAAAAAAAAAAGGGACTACAAATGAAGGACCATTTTGTATCTGTATGTACAAAATAGTTAAGATAGATATACAAGCTACTTTCTCTCAATTCAAAGAGAATTGAGATTTATACTAATAGTGTTTGGTTAGGATATCATGTCTGCATGTTGTATAATTAATAACCACTAAGGAGACAACACTTGCAATGTATTAATTATTAAAACTGTCCTACTAATCAGTTTTGAAAGTGTCTTTTTTCTATAAGTAATAAAACTTCCTTTATTTTATGATATTATAATGTATTAAATTGTTTTATTAAATAATACAAGCCCAAGTCCAACAAATAAATAAGTCACATGTCTCCTCAATAAAAATAAGCATACGTATTCACATACACATTTATAAATATGATGAAATATCATTATCAGCAATTGATGCATTTTAGGTACAAAGATTAAAGTTTATGTAAGACCTGATGCATTTGGGTTTGGATTTAACTGACTGCATGTGATGGGTACAGCATCAGAGTTAACATTATGTTGCACTGTCACACACACAACATTTTATTGTCACATGCACAGTCCATGCTTGAGCACTATACACTTGGGTCAAGAAAAATATTGTTGGGCTAGGGAGATAGCTCAGCAGAATAAGTCCCTGCCTGGCAAGAGCTTGGTCCTGAGTTCAATCCCTGGTACTACAAAAAATATTGCTTAAATCACATAATAATATTCAAAGTTTATGATCTGTGGGGCTACACTGGTCCCTGTGTGGGACTATATGTAGCCCACAGGCCATGAGTCACAAAATTGAAAGTGTTTTATTGCTATTTGTTTCCCAATAAAATAATATTACATGTAAATAATACTTTATTAGATACGCTCAAAGCAGCACAAGTCCTTTCACTTTTGGCCAGTTTAGAAAGGAGCTTTGTAAAGACACTAATTTTTTTAATCTTTTAATAAAAAATGAAAAAAACCATTTTTGACACAATGGTTCAGAAACCTTGACCTGTGTATTGGCTGACAAAGAAGCCCCACAATGTCTTGAAGTCTAAATGGCTTATATAATTTTAGATGGATGGACCTCTGCTGTGCATCCTACAAGAAAGGTAGTTACAAGAAGAGAAAGGTAGGGCCAGCTAGATATCTCAGTGAACTGCAGCACCTGCTTTGGTCGACACAGGGACCGGGGTTTGGCATGCTGTGCTGGCCCTGCCCCAGAGCAAGCTGAAACAGCGAATGTGACTGGACATGGTGGCCTGTGCCTGTAATCCAAGCACTTGGGAGGCTGAAAGCTGCAGAAGTACTACAAGTCCAATCGGTGTAGTGAGCCCCTGTAGATTGTGGACTAAGTATATTAAAAAGAAGAGAAGAAGAAGAAGAAGAAGAAAAGAAGAAGAAGAAGAAAAGAAGAAAAGAAGAAGAAGGAGAAGAAGAAGGAGAAGAAGAAGGAGAAGAAGAAGGAGAGAAAGGTAAAAGAAACAAGTACATCAGTACAGATCAAAACAAACAAGTATTCTAAACCAAACCAAAGCAAAACAAATGTCTGGAAATTTTCTTACCTCTGCATTGCTCCTCACAGTCATCAGTGCCCTCAAACAGCCTGCAGTAGTAGCTCTGACTGGCCCCGACTAGTGAAAGTCCTGACTTCATCCAAATTCTGCTGCTGAATAACCCAACAGAGGTCCGTAGGGAGAGTAGATTGCTGGAGTGCACTTTCCAGTGAGGAACTGGGCAGAGCCCATGAGCTCCAATTTAGATGGCACTTGTAAGGTTATGAGATCAGAGCTCCCAAATCTTTTTCCTTTAATCATCAAAAATATTTTTAGGCAGCTGATGCAGCAAATATGGGAAACAAGATAAAGTTTTCACAGTTCATTCTTTTTTTTTTTTTTTTAATGGTGGAACTGGGGATTGAACTCAGGCCCTTGCTCTTGCCAGGGAAGCACTTATTCAACTGAGCCACCTTGCTGGCCCTCACAGTTCAAAGATGTCCTTGTCAGCTACTGGAATGTTCCTGGAACCCAAGAGCAGGTCCAGCTAGCCATAAGCAGGCAGTTCCTTTCCCGAAGGCACTACCCTCTGGGCATGGACTAAAGTCCTTTCATGTTTGCCAAAACTGTTACAGCCACTTAGGCTCACAGGCTCAGCTTTCTCTGACTGTCTCTGAACAAACCAAAAGAAAAGATATGTTTGGGTAAAAGGGTATTATATAAACCTAAGGTCCAAGGAGATGGCAGGGCCCATCTGCCTCAAACTACAATCTCTTTGTTTCAGGTGGGCAAGATCGTTTATAGCAAGGAGTGGGGTGGACTGAGGGAGAATACTCACCATTATCTTGCTTTGTCACTTTCAGTCATCTTTTTCAGCTCTTCTGTAGATTTTTTTTAGGTTGAGAGATGGTGAAAGAAGCTGTTTATACTGTAGGCCTCCCAGGCAGTTGTCCTTAATGGGGAAAAATGTTGTTTTGCAGTGCTTGTTACAGATCTATAATCATCTTTTCTGAAGAAATGCTAATTTTACACAGATTTTACCACATATTGGTTCCAGTTTCTCTGCATCCTTATCAACCTTGACTTCCTTAAATTATATTGAGGATATAGCTGTTATCATAGGAGTGAAGGGAAATCATCTTGCTTGTAGTTTGTATTTTATTAATGGGCAAGATGCTGAGCATCTCATCCTCAGTTTGCAAGGGGTGGGTGTTGGGGAAAGAAGTCATGTCTCATGTCACATTCCTACATTCTACTTCAGCTGTCAATTTTTGGGGTCAGCTTGAGTGAGATCATAACTAGTACTGCATGGGGTGGGAGTGTAGTGAGTCTCTTCACATTCCAGCATTCTACCTCAGCTATCAGCTCATGCTATCAATGCTGAGTGAGATTATAACTGGCACTGCAAAAGGGAACTGGAGTTAGACTTTGTTTCAGCTTTTCTCCATCCTAGTGCAAAACATCTATTCATACCCCTTCTCAGCCTGATGAATGAGTGAAAACTACAGATCTTGGCATCCAAGGTCAAGCCCAATTATATTACCCTAGGAAAGAGGGAGAAGTCAGGTCCCGGGAAGGGTAGAAGAAACCTGGATTTGTCTTTTCTTCAGTTGCATTCCCCTCCTTACTATTACTTGATATTAGAGAGCTCAACAAACCTTTTGGGGAGTGAGAAGGTGATATGAGGAAAATAACCCTCTCATTTCCTTGGAGCTGCTTTGGGTAAATCTTTTTACTTTTATAAAAATAAATGGTTTACTTCAAAGTGTTCATCGGTGAGTGAGTGAACCTGAGCTTGTGAGCCTAAATGTCAGGAACAAGATGATGGTTCATAAGATCACAGTCGTTTAAGCAAGACATCAGGCAGTGAGTCCTCTCATTTCTGCCTTCAGTAGCTGGGTCTGCTTACAGTATTCCTCACCATTACCCATGCCATGCAGAATTAGTAGTCCATGATGCTGAGTGGCTGCTGTGAGTCAGCAAAATCTCATTTTTTTCAGCTGTCTGCTCAGAACTCTGTCATGAGAAGTCAAGCTTCAGAACATTCTGCAGCAAAGGGTAGTGCAGGCTCATGGACACTCTTCTACTCCAAATGCCTCATTTTCCCCTTGAGCTGGACACAGAGTCTCTGAGCCAAGGTCATTCAGGTGAGTGTGTGCTACACTGTGTGGTCCAATGCCATGTCTTCTGGCACCCCAATGTCTGTGGGATCCATGGCCCTTGCTCAGCTCCCTTCTTGATTTCTGGATTTGTTGATTTCAGTTACAATCACTGAGGCCACCCTACCCATGCCCTCCTCTTTATCATACTGGGGATCAAACTCAGAACCTTGTGCTTACCAGGCAAGCACTTAAACTGCTGAGCTATATTCCCATCCCCACCCACGCCCCCTTTCACTGTGTCTCCTCAGGCAGTTCCTAAACCCCCACTGTCCATGTAGATTCTCACCCTTCCTCACTCATGCGCTTGCATCTATGGGTTCTGCAGAACATAGTCATCCCCTGAGTCTTCTCTACCTGCTTGTCCCTTCCCACCCCCATTTAGGAAGACACTCAATCTCTTGGGGGAGTGACCTGAGACACATGTTCATGCATTCCAAATCCCATCTTGCTTACTGTAACTGTCAGAGTGTTTGCCCCTATTGCTCCAGTGGGAACTGAGCTCTTCTGGCAGGGCCATCTTTATTCCATCCCTGTGTACTTGTAAGAAGAAGTTGAGGAGGAGAGTTGAGAGGAAAACATGAGAGTAGAGGATAATGGAAGATATATAACTGGACAGGATCTTCCAGCAGACGGAGGATATAGAGGCAGAATGGGATGTGACTTGACATCTTGACATCTCTTGTATCATCTGACTCTTTCCCTGCCTCACAAAGAGGGTGTGCTACCACAGAGGGAGGGGGATTTAGCTTGTCGGACAGAAAATCTGGTGTGATTGTAAATAACCTCAAACTCCATTTTCTATTGTAAGCTGAAGATCAACTTCACAGCAAGATGTGATTGTAGGTGTGGAATGGGATTAGGCTCAACCTCTCTTACACCGTCTGGCTCCTTCTTTACCTTTGCAGAGATATGTGCTGCCTCTCTGGGAAGTGATTCTGTCTCAGTGTGCTGGAGATCACACCAGCCAGAAGATGTGCTGCTGGAAGTAGGATGGCACCAGGATCTACCACCTCTGAATCATATGATCTTGGAAATGGGGTCTGGTACTGCACTGGGACATGCCTGTATCTCAGTGGAAGGATAATCAGTGGCTATAGATCTGCAGTAGTAGGTAGATGTCATGATAGGGTCAGAATGGAGTGAATGCTGCCTCGGCTGAATCCTATCTAAGCTGGTGCACCTGGGGTGCAACATCTGTGCCATGTGAGTGTTATGGGTCCTCACCATAGAAAGCAGACCAGAATCCAAAATTAAAATTTAGATATGAAGATCCGAGAGCAAAGCACAGCAGCTGGAAGGTGTTGCTGTAGAGTGAAGATGTTTCGAATCGAGGGCCTCGCGCCGAAGCTGGACGCTGAAGAGATGAAACAGAAGATGCGCGAGGATGTGGTTCCCTCCATACGGAACTTCCTCATCTATGCAGCCCTGCTGCGAGTCACTCCATTTATCTTGAAGAAATTGGACAGTGTATGAAGATGGGGCATCCTATATAAACATATGATAGAAGAACCTGGCTACAGTTTCTCCTGCCTACCTGCAAATGAATAGGCCCAGAAAGGTGTAAGAGACTCTTTGATTGAATGGACATAAAAATTCTATTTGTTTTTTTTTTTTCCATTTATTTTTATTTTATTAAAATACAAATGTCAATCAGACAGTTTCAAGACACCTTAACCATACAGAGTCGATGAATTAATACATTGCAAACTGTTTTCATAACGTTTTGGTACTGTACAAGGTGCATACATGAAATTATATTTACAGGTTTTTTTATAGCTGAATTATATCAAAGATTCA
>PVKA01020287.1:0-40609 GCA_004027165.1 Ctenomys sociabilis | reverse complement strand
CTCCATCGCTGCCCAGGCGGTTGCCGCGCGTGGCCCCGCTTGCGCCCACGCGGCTGCGCAGTAGAAGCGAGCGTCCCGTGACTCTGATCAGCCGCACCTGCCAGCCCTCTTCAGTGCACCTGAGCGCATCTGGGGTGGGGAGGGAGCGGGGGGGGGCGGGGGGGGCTCAAGGACTGTGTGGGGCACCCCTGGGGGCCAAAGGCTGACTGTGTCATCACAACGACAGAAAGGGAGGGGACCCCTGAGCCTCTCATCTGAGACCGGAGCGTCCAGTCCCGCGGGCCGCCGCTGCCCCGCCCGAAGCAGCAGCTGCTGAGGCTGGAGCAGCTCAGGCGCCCCGGAGGCCTCCTCAGAGCCCAGGCGCCGGGCTGACCTGGTTCCTTGGGACTCCAGGGTGCTCTGGGTCAGTTCCTCTCTGGATGTTAAGGAATGGCAGTAGCAAAGTGCCCCAGAGTCCACACGGATCCACGTGTGCACTGATCTACAGGAACTGGCTGTGTGGTTAGTTAGGGCTCCAGAGCATGAGCAGGAAGCCAGGACCTGATGGAAGGAACAGCTCCAAATGAGACGTCTACAAAATAATCCACTATATTCCGGTAGTCCGTAACAGTAGCAGGTTATCCACAGGACTGGCAATGTCAGTTGTTGACTTGAGCCATTTACCGCTCAGCATATTAATATGGCTTTACTTTTTATATCTTGGTTTTCTACTTTTTTGCTGGATGATTAAAACAAGATAAAGCAAGACCTATTCAACAAGAAATGTAACTTTTGTATCAGACAAGATCAGTCAAATCCACTCAGGATTTACCCTGAAACCTTGTACTGCAGTTTGTAGATCCCTTGTCAGTGTCAGCCATGTGGATGAGTCACAGCCATTGCTTGGCCAATTTACTCTCTGTGAAAGTCCAAGAGAAAGTTTTCTCTCCATGGGACTCTCCTTAGGCATGTACTACATCATCAATCATTTTCCTCTGTGGCCACACAATCTCCTTGATCACAAAATTTGGGACATCACTGAGTTACAGGATGTTACAGCACAGGTTCTCCTATGCCCTGAGTCCTCACTATTGTGGAGTACTGGACTAGACTGGATTATTTTGCTGAATTCATGCACCTACAATATTTAAATGGCAAGGGAATACCCATCTCTGACAAAACTAAACAAAAAAAGGATATAAATAAATGACTCAAATGTACCCTTCTTTGTGGCAGTATAGTACTTCATTATATCACTTTATTGTCTTTCCCATTTTTCTATAACACATGAAGAATGAGCATACGGAGTCCTTCTGTGAATAGGCTTAGGATTGCTTCTGGCAGCAGTACACACATGTGCCAGCTTTCCCATCCCAGATGGGGATAAAGGCAACACCCATGACAAGTATTTGTCACAAGGCCTGGTGATCCCAAAATAGTCATACCCTGGTCCCCAATGTGGGAGACTGAGCTCTTGTAGGGACACTGGCCTGGCATGTGCAAGAGGGGAAGCAGGCTGAGATCTGGGGTGTCTGGAGAGGTCAGGGGCAGGTGAGAGGATGAAGAAGAGCAGAGAGCCCTGGGGTGGCCTGTGGAGTCTCTCAGGGGACAGGGAAGCCCCAGCCGAGGCACATTAGCCTGGTGGGGTGTCGCCTGTGAGGTCCCTACCCTCTGCACTGGCCCACAGCACGTGCAGGGCCGTGGGAGCTCGAGGCTGCTCCAGCAGGGGTGACCACACCTGTGTCTCCAAGCTCCCGCATCCCTGGCAGAGCAGCCTTTCTTCAGGGCAGTCATAGTTGCTGTGGCCTTCCTTGGACAGCCCCGTGCTCAGCCAAGGTCGCTGTGGCTTCTCTGTCCTCTGCGAGGGAATGTGCACCACCCTGATGCCTGGAGCTCATCTGTCTCTTTTTGCTAATGCGTGTGGGCAGGGAGGGGCTCCACCACCAACACTGAGACTGATGGCCTAGTGGTGCTGCTGCGCCCTGGACACCAGCCCTGGGCTCATGTGTCCTGAGCTGGGTTTGTTGGTATGACAGCATGGGTGACTTTCAGTTAGCAGGGTGTAGAGGTATGGGCTGTTTTCCAGCCCCTCCTTTGCTGTCCCCCCCCCCCACACACAGATTTTCATCATCCGTGTTGATCATGGAACACAGGCAGGACTGCTCATCGTTTGCCCAGGTAAAAACAGTCCCCCTTCTGAAGTTTCCCTGTATTGCGGCATTTTCCGTTGACTTCGCCCCTGACCCTTGCTTTGCTTTTCAGAGCAGGGATTGCCCAACTTCCTGGCTGCGGTGGGCGCTCAGTGCCCGATAGAGGCCCAACAGAGGCTGAATCCAGAAGTTGGATGACGGAAGGCCTCGTGAGGTTTCATCACCCTGGAGACTGTGGCTTCTACCGGGGCAGCAGCAGGACCCCCTGCAAGGCCCTGGATGACGGCAGCTCACATCTAGTCAGCCCTTACTCCTGCCCAGCTCCCTCCCGTCCGCACCTTACCGTAGGCCAGGAAACCCCATGGCCCCCCAAGGTCACAGAGTTCAGTTCACAGGGGTGTCGGGTGAAGACTCAGGCCATCTTGCCCCAGGGCGCTGCAACTGCCCGTCCAGATACTTTATAATTTTCTCCAGGAAAGGCAGGGTGGTGAGAAAGCGCCATGGCACCATGGGCAAGGATGGCGATGGCCGGGCCTCGGGCGCCCCCTGCAGCACACAGCGGGACCCCACCACCGCGTGCCCCTGGCTTCTGTTCTCAAAACAGCAATTTCCTTGTTTCTGTGGCTGTGCAGGAGTCACAATGGAGTGCAAGGTGGTGGCTGCCCTACAGTCCCTGGCATGAGGCTCTTTGTCTAGCTTACAAGACACGAATTCCACGCCATTGGCAGCGTTCTGCACATTCCCCTCCCTGGCCCCACAGCAACCTGTCAGCACTGCCTTCCAAACTAAGCTCCCTTGGCCCCGCACAGGTGGAAAGCGTGGGTCCTCGCCTGCAGCAAATGCTCGCATGCCAGCCTGGCGCTGGGTAGTGTGCAGGTTTCTCCAGCGGGGGGTGAGGAGACCCACTGGCAAGTTCAGAACTTCAGCCTGGCAGACGCACACACGGTCAGTAGTTACGAAGTGCTGGCCCCCGCTTCCCTGCCCGTCCCTGGCTATTCCAGGCATCTTCGATTCCACAGTGATTGTGGGGCAAGAACCGTGTTCTAAGCCCAGTGGACAGGCACACAGGGATGTGGATTTGTTTTCACCATTCTGCATCCTTTGGGAATGTATGGGCCTCCTAGGTCCACCTGGCATCTGCAGGAGGGGACGTTTAGAGCTGGTCCCTGGGCAGAATGGGGTTGAGTGATCCAGGACCACAGCCATGCAGCTAAAGCCGAGCTCGGAATGGTCCTTGACTCTTGGTGGTCACAGGCCCCTCAGAGACACCCTGGACTTCCCACGTGGGTCACACCAGCAACCTTGTCCTGCACACCGTCCTCATCTGAGCCTCTCTCGCTGTCTTGACCTGGTTCTGCTGCATCCCTGCCAGCTCCCACGGTCTTCTCAAAGGCCACCCGTCATTTGCTAGGTGGAGAAGCCCACTACCTCCAGGACCAGTGTGGCAGACTTTCCTGAGAGGTGCCGGGATGTAGAACGCTCTTCCTCCTAGCTGGGACAGCTCTGCACCCCCAGGACTTCAAGCTCAGGGGGTCACGGCTCTGTTGGGGACACACCCCATGGCTCTAGCCCCCCATGCCTTGTTCCCAGTTCCCCACTGAGAGGAGGGCTCAGACCAGCAGGTGATAAAATTTGGGTACAAAACTGGCAAGGCTGAGATCATGGGGTGGATGTGGAGTTGGTTTTTTTTTTAATGAATGGGAAAACAGTGGCATTCAAATGGGAAACAGAACTTAAATTCTGGGCCCAGCATTAGGAATAGGTGAGGTGAGCCACTGGGTCACAGCTGTCACTCTGACCTGCCAGGAGGGGGTTGTCACCCCACGCAGGCCTGGAGGAAGGGACCCAACACCATTTTCATTGGTGCTGCTTTGGGAGGGAAAGCAGAGTTTGGTCTCTGGGTTTGGTGGTGTTTCAGTCAGCTGTTGCTATGGGGAAAGTGGTGGAAATATTTGGGAATTGATTCCCTGGGAAGCTCTGCTCCCCACAGGGTGAGGCAGCTCCCAGGGCAGGAGGGCGGGTGCACAGCAGGGTGAACTGTCCGAGCCGGGCAAGTGTCTGGCACCAGAATGTGGGCCCGAATGTCTGCCAGCGGACTGCTCTTTCATGTATTTCATGAAGAAAACATTCTGAGCGTGGACAGAGATTACAAGGTGAGGGAGCCGGACAGAAAACAAACAAGGAGCACAGATTTTTCCTCTGGAAATGAAATTATTTATGGACAGATATTGAAACTATTCATTTCAAATGAAACTTTTTAAAAATGTAAAGTTTAAAATTTAAGTTTCAAACAAAAGAACTTTAAAAAAGTTTAAGATCAGTGGCTGGTTCCATAACCAGATACTGAATGTTGCTCTGTAAAACTTGACAATGTTGGGGCCAGGAAGATAGCTCAGTAGAATAAGCGCCTACCTGGCAAACACAGGGTCCTGAGTTCAGTCCCCAGTACCACACACACACACACACACACACACACACACACACACACACACACAGAGCATTTAAAAAAAAAACAACAATGTACCAGTCAATGTTTAGAGAAGAAGATGGAATACAAAACACATAAGTGTTTAAGAAATTACAAGATCAGCTTAGGACAGTCGCCCAGAGCCAGTGAGGAAGCGTGCACAGGGCGTCTGCACGCTGGAGACCGAGGGATCCAGTGCAGGGCCCAGAGCCTGCTGCCTTCCCATGTGAGTCCCTATCAGGAGGCCGATGGGTCTGCTCCAGAAGACTGAAGGACCCACGCTGGAGGTGAAGAATCTGTGCTGGAAGCCAGGAGATGATGTCCAAGGTGAAGCTAAAGACTGGGATCCATCTTCCTTCACAGGCGACAGACCGCCCTGGTGGGGGCTCCACACCCGAAGGTGTGGAATTGCTGAGCAGGTTTGGCTGATCTCTTCCTTCTCCAGCAGACACAACCATCACAAACAGCAAACGCGATCGTGAGCTGAGAACAGCAACTGTCTCTGCTTCCCTCCTTGTTCTGGTAGCTGCTGCTTACTGCTCAGGCTGAGCAACATCAGCTCAGCATTCCACGCTCCCCTTGGACCTCAGGACTGGGGCTAAGGGAGGAAGCAGGAAGTTCATTTCAGCTTGGAGATTGTTTAGGTGGGTCCTACAGCAGACGGTGGAGTACCAGGTAGGAACTCAGAAGGGCAAGGATGGTCGCGGAGAGCCCAGCGCGGTGGTGCACACCTGTAACCCTAGCACTTGGGGAGGCTGAGGCAGGAGACCTGCGGGTTCAAGCCCAGCCGGGGCAACTCAGTGCCCTAGCAAGACCTTGCCTCAAAATAAAAACATTTAAAAAAGGGCCCAGGGATGCAGCTGATTGCAAAGGCCCTGGCTTCGGTCTCCAGTGCCACAGAGAGAAACCAATCTGCTGTCTAGCTATTCAGTCCACCTCCTGTCAGGTTCTTGTCTGGCCTTCTCGAGACACTGGCCCCGTGGGGAGTCATGCTCCTTTCGTTATATACCAACTGTACCGGATTCTGCTCCTTGTTGCTTTAACTCAGCTTGGAGATTTTCCTCCAGCAGATGCCATGGAGCTGCTCTCACTGCAGCTGTGTATTTGGCAGGGAAAGGATGTCTAGGTTTACTGATCCAACCCCTGGCACTGGGCATTTGGGGCACCACGGGCGCACTTCAGAGCATCACCTGTGGGGTGCAGAGCCAAGGGCTGGCTCAATACTTTCCTGTGCCCCACACAACTCCCTGCAGCAGTGCCCATGGGCTGTGCATGTCACATGCCAACAAGCAGGGATGAGATGGCCCCTCCATCCCTGGGTCCGGATGGACCTCCCGGGGGCCAGACACTGGTGGCGCTGGCTGGCTGTACACAGTGCAAACTCTGTGTTGGGGTGGTGCTCCTGATCCTCTGCACCCTGGACACCTCCCCGGCCCCCAGCTCTGCTGTCTCTACCTCAGTACCCCAGGGGCCTATCGCCTCCCACCAAGTCCTTAGGTCTGCCCCTTAGCTACTAGAGTGTCCTCTGCACCCCAAACCTGGCCACCCTCAGCCCCACCATGACTCTCTGCAAGGAGCATCCACTCTGCCTTCCTCAGTCATCAGTGTGTTACTTAGGTCACTTTCCCCAAATGACAGCTGGGGGATTTCCCTAAGGCACGAGTGTGGGGGTCAGGAGCATGCTTCGGGTGACGGGGGGTGAGGGACCGCCTGCCATGGGCCAGCCAGCCTGTGACTTTGGGTTTTTTTTGACAGACACAATAGATTTTTTATTTTAAAGAAAATAAAAAAGTACAAAACATTACAAACAATGCAGAATTTCAAAAAACAAGACGATAGGAACCCAACAGTTGTTGTATGACATATTGTTGTCTTCAAAGTAGTTGTTCAGATTTCCAGATAAAAGCATGTAAAATTGGTCAAAAAACCCAAGCATTAACTGTTCCTTTCAATAAGAAATTAGTATATTTATTGTAGAAAAAGTACTTTTCTCCTCCCTTCCTTCTTTCTGTTCTCTTTCCCTCATCCCAGTTCTTTCTTTCTGAGCAGTTTCTTTTCCTTACACAGTATCTAGTGCACCTTTTGGATTTTATTTTCTCCTTCGGGTTCTTAACAGCAGGAGGACACTAGGACTTTTACACATGTGGGTCTGATTTATTGCATGAGTAGGGTCTCTAGTTGCATTCATTTATCTATAAAAGCCTCGAGTTTGTCCTTGTTCATAGCTGAGTAACACTCCATTGTATAGAAATACCACATCTTTTTCATCATTCCTCAGTTGATGGGCATCGGGGTTGTTTCTAAGGTTTAGATGGGACAAATTGTGCTGCTATAAACACGGGTGAGCACACATCGCTGTGATGTGGTGTGTCTGCTTTTCTGGGAAGATTCCCAGAAGGGGATGGGTTGGGTGGAATGGGCCCTCTATCCCAGCTTTCTGAGGAATTTCCACACTGATTTCCACAGTGCTGCACCAGTCTGCACTCCCACCAACAGTGGAAAAGGAAAAGGGTTGCTTTGTCCCCCCAACCCCTCCATAGGGGTTATTTGTTATTTGTTGACTTTTTGATGATTGACATTCTTTCTGGGGTGAGGTGGAGTTTTAGTGTTGTTTTAATTTTTTGAATGACCAATGACGTTGAATGTGTGTGTGTGTGTGTGTGTGTGTGTGTGTGTGTATGTGTGTGTATGTGTTTGCAGTACCAGGCATTGAACTCAGGACCTGGCAGGCTCTTCTTATGCCGCTGAGCTATATCCCCAGCCTTTTTTTCATATATTTATTTGCCTTTTTTTATTACTTCATCTGAGAAGATGCCCGTTTTTTGAGTGGGTCTTTGAATTTTGGGGCCTGAGGAATCCAGATAGCCCTTAGCTCAGAGTTGTTGAACCTTCTGTCTCCCTCCTCTGGCCGCAGTGTCCTCCTATGTAAAGTGGCAAGATGGCTGTGTGGTCTCCAAGCCCTCCTGAGACCTGAAATTCTGCTTCAGGGGTGGGCGGGTGGTGCCCTGAGCCTGCCCTGGACCTAGAGGTGAAGGTGGGGCAGGCAGGATGCAGAGCTTGGGGACCCTAGCCAGGAGGTTTCACTTCCCTAGCGCTCGTCCTTCTGGGAGCCCCTGAACGTTCAGAGATGGGGCATTTTTTATTTTCTTTAAAGGCTTCTCACATTCTTTCTTTTTTCATTTATGTAGTTGGTACAGGGTCTCACTATGTAGTTTGGACTCGTAGTGATCCTCCTGTTTCCAGCCTCCCCAGTGCTGGGATTACAGGCATGTGTCACCACACTGGGACTCAGTTGCCAACTCAGTGTGACTTTCGATGAGCAATTGAATCCCGGTCCCTGCACTTGCCTAAGCAGGTGCTTAGTCCACTGAGCTATCTTGCCAGCCTCATGTTACTTCTTATGACTCAAGAGAATGCCAGGCAGAAGGCCTTTTACCTAAAGAGAAAGCCTTTGTATTAGCTTACTGATAAACATTTGGCCTGAGTCAAGATGGCCAGGCAGCAGGGACCTGGACTCCTGGAAGCTTCTCCTCTCCCAGCAGAGTTGCTGAGCCCCAGGGGCTTGCGCCCCTGGGCAGTATGGGCTGCAGTGGGGGCTTCATCCAACAGGCAGAAAAGCAGTTTCTGGGCTTTTCCCTAGGGAAACCTACTCCCTCCATGCCCACCACAGCTATGGAGTCCTGGGCCTGACCTGTCCAGCCCTTGTCTACCCTTGGCCTTGGTTCCCCTGCATGCAGACTTTCCCTGAGCTTAGGAAAGGAGCAGATCCCCAGCCAAGCCTCCTGTTCCCCAGGACAAAAACAAGTGCTACCCTCCACTTGGCAGTGAGCCTGACCTCAGCACTGGACTTTAGCTCCAGCCTAAACCCACAATAGCAGGACAAACAGAGCTGGAACCTGAACCATGTACCCTCCTCCCACCCACGGTTTGCGTAGAGCACACGAGCAAAACAAACTTATTTTGAACGCTAGGCTGGGAGCACGCAGTGCTGACAATCATTAACCTCTGGGTCCTGGGGGCTCCGGCTTCATAAGGAGCTGGCTGCACCCCACAGGCATCATTCACAGCCTCTGCCACCAGCTGACCCAGCACCAGAAACTGACTCAGCTGCCTGTCTCCTGCCATCCACGCTACACCTTTGCCACTGTGCCCAGCACCGACCGCCATCCAGTGAGGTGTCTACTGCCTACCACAGGCCCTGTGATGCCTGAGATCCCAGCCGCCGGCCCTCGGCCCCTCCTGCTCCTGCTGGTCATCCAGGTCGCTGTGGTGGTCAGCATGCCCCAACCATGGCACTGCGCAGCCTGCTCTGCTGAGCGCCTGGCGCTCTGCCCACCTGTGCCTGCCTCCTGCCAGGAGGTCTCCCGGCCTGCAGGCTGTGGCTGCTGCCCCGTGTGTGCCCTGCCATTTGGTGCCTCCTGCGGCGTGGCCACTGCCCGCTGTGCCCAGGGACTCAGCTGCCGTGCACTGCCCGGGGAGCCCCGGCCCCTGCAGGCCCTCACCCGCGGCCAGGGAACCTGTGTGCCGGAGCCTGCTGTGTCCACTTCGGGGGCTGTGTCCAGTGCCGAGGGTGAAGGTATGATAGTTCCCACCCCCTGATCCCAGTGCTTGCAGCTGGAGATGTGGGTGGAAAAGAGCTTAAGTCATCGCTTGGTCCTGGTGGGAGGAGAGGGTGACTTTGGACACCCTGGCTCCCCATGATTTCTAGAAGCCCAGATGGAGAAGGTGGAGGCAGCAGAGCTGGCAGGTGCGGCCACCTGCCAGGGGCAGCGTCCAAGTCCTCCCCTCCCACAGCCCCACAGCAGCCCCAGGGGCTGGAAAGTTCATTCGGGAAAGTTTAGGTTGGGAACTCCCTCCTGCTGGCCCTGCGGGAGGTGTTTGGAATGTGCTTTGTGATATATATCCTGTGAATACGCTGTGTGCCTCCCCGATGTTTGTAGAACATAATGTGAAAATTTAAGCTGAAAACTTCGCTTCCATTCATTGCCACAGACAAACAATGTTTGATGTGTATGTTGTCCCCCGAGAGCGGGACAATCAGGTTGCTTCCTGAATTTAGGCTGTGATTTGTTTGTAGTAGGAAGCTGAGGAAAGGCCTCTTCCTCTCCTCCAGTGCCCTATCGCCCCATCAGGGCTGGTGGCACGTCCTGTGTGAGGCTTGGAGGGGTCTCGTGGTTCCATACTCTGATAGGGATCAGCCTGGGAACATGTGACCCTTCCCAGGGAGAGTGTGTGACCCTTCCCAGGACCAGCTTTTCCCTGCAGATGCTCCCTCCAGCAGAGTAAATGAAAGAGGCTGTCTTAATGGTTTACAAAGGGCAGGATTTCCCTGGGGTGAAGGTGGGGCTCTGCCTCTCACCTCTGGAGTCCGCCTGCAAGGCTGCTGTCACCTCCCCATCTTTGGGGGCTTGTGAGGAAGTCACTGGGCATGTGGGCTGGTGGATCCCCCAGAAGACAAGAGGCTAGATGTCTGTCTCAGGAGAGGGCACTCTAGATCCCCCTTTGGACGACCCCACCGCCTGATCCTGGGGTACTACTGAAGCCCCCGTGTTACAGATGAGAATGCTGCCGCTCTGAGGTTCCTCATGAATGGGCTCTGGAATCAACCCTTGCCTTAACCTCAGCAGATGTGCACATGGTTCCCTCCCTTATACCACAGAAGCAAAAGCACAGGCCCCTCCTGGCTGCCTACTGAGACAGCATTTCTACACAGCACTTAGTTCCTGAAAACAATTGCCACATCAGGGTTAGCCTGATCACCCTTGAGTCCTGGCCTAGTTCTGGGTGAGGGAACAACTTGGGGTAGGTACTGCTGCAAGCTCATGGGCTGAGGTTCTTCCTTTTCAGAGGCCAAGGTACCCCTGGCTCCCCAGGACCCTGAAAGCCGGGAGATGACTGAAGCGCAGCTGCTGGAGAATTTCCACCTGATGGCCCCCTCCCGGGAGGACCTGCCCATCCTCTGGAATGCCATCAGCACCTACAACAGCATGCGGACCCGTGATGCTGCAGACATCAAAACATGGAAGGTGAGCAGGGTGGGTGCATGCTCTGGGGGTGACCTCACCCCTGAAAGGAGGGTGTCAGATGAGATTTTTCTCTAGAGAGCTGAGTCGGAAGCTGAGCACAAGGATCTCAGCTCTCTGCACTATATCTTTGCAGAAAAAATTAGGGTAAAACGCATAGCATAAAATTTAGTGCTTGAACCACTTTCAATACAAATGTCCCTTCCTGCTCCCCAACTCCCCTGCAGTCACTGCCGCCTACATTAGTAGCTGGCTTTTGTTTTACCACTGGAGGGCAACAGAGACCCAAAGTTGGAGAAGTGTGATTTCATTTGGTGGGGATAAAAAAGTAAGAAGGAACCCCTCGCACAAACGTGCAAGCCCCAGAAAAGTGGAAGAAGCACTCGTTAAAAGCTTCAGAAGTCCTTCTCCCCAGCCCCTCCATCTGGAACTGAGGACTAACTCGGGAGACTTAATCCTTACTCAGGTTATCTGGATGAAGGCCTTGCTCCTCCTCTGACTTGGATTGGGTGGAATTACCTTACTATAGATGGCAGAGGAGAGAGTTGTTCCAAATCCAGACATCTGGGCTACTGAAGCCCCTTTTCTGGGAGCTGTGCAGCAGCGGATGGCAGGTGGCACAGTTATGCAGCAGGTGCCAGGGAGAGAGAAGAAGGGTTCTGATGACTGTGTAGGTGCCAGGAAGCAGGCAGAGGGAGACGCTGAGGTCCTTGTCCTTTATCCTGATGGTTCAAGACAGTGACCAACCCCTGTCACACACGGGGGATTGATCACCTCTGACGCTTGAGGGTTGGTGCTAGACCCCATGGCCAGGTGCTCCTGCCCACGGAAATCCTTCTGCCTGAGCCGTTCTCTAGGCTGACGGTCGCTAGGCCGCCATCTCTGCCGCTGGTCCTAATGCCAGGTGTTTCTTTTCGCAGCCATGCCAGCGAGAACTCTACAAAGTATTGGAGCGATTAGCCAATACTCAGCAGAAGGCAGGGGAAGAAATCTACAAATTTTATCTGCCAAACTGCAACAAGAATGGATTCTATCATAGCAAACAGGTAGGTGATCTTGAGAATATGGTGTTCCCGCGGGCTGGTTACAGATCCCCACTTCCAGCAAAGCCCCTGCCTTTCATGGCAAAGAGCGCCCAGTCCTACAGGCACACCGCAGTGGGTCTCATGAAACGAGATCAGCTTTGTGGGGCCAAGGAGAGGGGAGTCCACGATGGGCGATGGGCAGCTTCAGATCCCACGGCAAGGGACGCAGCCCTGGGGCTGAGCAAGCAGAAGCCAGGGAGCATGCGCAGGTCTCAGCGCTTGGGGCTCCGCCCCCACCCTGCTGATCCAATTGAGGACAGCAAGGATCTCTCTGAACTTCTGTTGCTATAATAAAATGCGGTAGCGTTGCATGTCTTGCCAAGCAGGAGATGACTGTGTGGGACTCAGAGAAGCGCAGGCTTGGAGGACTTCACCTGGGGAGACTGAGGTCTAGGCCCCACTTCACAGCACAAGGGAGCAGGGGTTCACGCTCAGGATGCGTGGCCCCGGGGCTGGGCTCCCGGGCATGGGAGCCACAGAGCAGATGGCTGTTGTACGCAGTGCCTCTGCATTTGGGCGTGTGCCACTTGACCGCCAGCCCTGCCTCAGGACAAGACGACAGGGGCTGGGCTGCCAGTCCAGGCCCTCACTTCGCTGGCAGCTTCTCTGGGCTCCTTTTCTGCTGCCTTTGACCTCCTTGCTCCTCTCTTGACAGTGCGAAACATCCCTGGACGGCGAGGCGGGGCTGTGCTGGTGCGTCTACCCTTGGAGCGGGAAGCGGATCCCGGGGTCTCTGGAGGCCAGAGGGGACCCCAACTGCCAGCAGTATTTTAATCTACAAAGCTGAAAATACATGTACTATTTGTTCTTTCACGTGAGCTATTTAAGTACCTAGTATATTTATACTCCAGAGCACACACATTTTTATATATGTGCATATGTATATATACAGGAGCTAGTTTTTATACTACACACGTGACTTGATATATAATCTGGTTTGTATTTATTCACTCTAAGTTTATTTTTTTTTCTACACAGTAACTTGTGCTATAGTAATTTATGTATCACAAAACCCTTCTCAGCGCCTCATGTGTAGGCACCTGTGTTTCTGCTCCCCCAAAACGCTCTGTTTCTCAAGAGCATGGGTCGATGTTGCCCAGGAAAAGCACCAGAAAATGCCTTGCAGCAGCTCTTTAACACCTGAGGGTCAGTGAGCCTACATGTAAGGAAGGTTTGCTCTGCAGATCCCACCGGCGCATGCCTGGGGGAGGTCGGCCGAGAAGTGGAGCAGCGGCAAGGGGCTGGGGCCGTGGCCAGGGCTGGACGGAGAGGTGGAGATTGCCCCGGGCATGCATTTGTGCGGAGCAGAAATGCAGTTGAAATAAAGCCTGCACAGTGGCCACTGACAGAAGCGTATCACGTGTGTTTGTGCAGTCCCCCTGCCTGTCCGCCGCACCCGCCCGGACAGCTGGTGTTTCGTGCTGGGTGGTGGTGCTGGTTCCGATCTGCAGAGAGGATGCCCCTTACCAGAGGGGTCCGGGCAAGCCAGGCCCCTCTGTCCCCCAGGTTCCTTGGGCCCCCTTTCCCTTCAGCACACAGATAGGCAAGAACAGGCCCTGGGTTCTTCCCGGAAGGTCCAGCAGGAAGCGCTAACTTTGGTCTCTGTACCCATTCCCCCTCTACTTCCACCCTTGCCCCAAACACTACCAGTGGCTCAATTGTCTTTATATCTCTGGGCCCGAGCCCCCATCTCCTCTGCTCCCCAAACCGTGAGCCATCTGGCTCTCCCCACGCTGCCCCGACACCCACACCCACAGACCACTTCCATCTGAGACAGCGCCTGGCCCCACCCATGTCCCGGCCATTTCCAGAGTCCTGGATTCTCTGGCTTCTCCTCACCCCAGGCCATCTCCCGGGAGGCCAGGGCTGCTGCTGTCACCTTTGTGTCCCGTGTAACATGGTCCCCTCACCAAGCTGCCACCCTCGGGGCCAGGACCCCAGCGCTGGTCCCCGAGCCCAGCATTCAGACTCATAAAGTGCAGCCAACAGAGGCGACCTCCTTCACCCACTCAGGCCACAGGCTGGGGTCTGGATCCCACCCCCACTTCATATGTCACTGAGGCTGGTCCCAGCTAGATGCTGGGGAATTAGCTAGGGAAGGTGAGACCTCCTCAGTGACGCAGTCAGGGTTTACTCATCTACTTTTTCTTTCTGTTTTGCGTGTGGTATTAGGGCTGTGCTCAGGGCATTTACACCAAGTCTCCTTCCTTCATGTTTTGAGACAGGGCCTCACTAAGTCCCTAAGCTGCCCAGGCTGAGCTTGAACCTGTGATCCTCCTGTCTCAGCCTCCTAGAACACTGGGATCATATGAGCATATGACCCATTGCCTGGCTTGTCTTTGGTTTTCAGTCAACAGTGGCTGGGAGGGGCCACCTCTGCATGGGCTAGAGGAGGAGACTGAGCAGCTCCTTACTCTGATTGTCTCACTGTCTGTCAGTCACAGTCTCAAAAATGCCCCTTTCAGAGAAAAATGCAAAGAGATATGACATTGTTCTGGGAGATGGTGTGGCAAAGGAACAGGCCTCCGGCTTTGTGCCTGGTCTGGCTTCAGATCTTACCCGTCACCTGGAAGTGCAGCCTCACGTATGATGTGGCTCCTATTTGTGTCTCTCATGGGACACCATACTGCTTTGATGTCACATCTGTTATAATCATGACACCCACCGGCATGGTCATTTGCCACCCTGGGATCCAACGACTGCCATTGTGTTTAGGTCCAGTCCCCACATGGGGCTAGACCAACCTGCAGAGAAGAGAAAACTTAGGGGACCCCTGAGATGCTGGGGTCTCTCCCCACAGACTTCTCTGTGCCTTTCAGGCTCCCCTGTGGTGGGGAGAAATCTGTTCTAATGCCCCGGGCTCCTGAAGCCTTTGAACGCCTCTGCTTGCAGCCCACCAAGGCAGGTCTCTGGACTGTGGTCCACTTCCTGTGGTCCTCCTCCAGGCCCACCTTGCCATGTGGAGAGCTCCGTAGTGAGCTCCTGTCCATAAACTCAGCCTGACCCAACTCTTGCTTCTTCTGTCATTGTCTCTCACTCTTAGGACTCATTTCTGCCCATGTTTTCTGTCTGTGTGAATTAGAAAACCTGAAGAGACTTGGAGGAGTGTGGCTTGCTACCTCCTGGCTCACGCCGTACTCACGTTTGGGGCTGCTGGGGCGTATGTCTGGTTATCATAGGTCTAGAAGACGGGGTGATGGTGGCTGGTGGCAGCATCTTGCACGATGCCCATCCAGGGAAGCCCAGGAGGGAGGTCTCAGTGCGACCTGACAGCTCGGTGTCCCCGGCTCCGTGAGCATCTTTCCGTGTGTAGTCTGTCCCTTCCTAGTCATTGTCACCTGAAGACATCATAGATATGGTCACCTAGATCCTGACTTCTTGTGTTGGATTAGGAGCTCCCAATGACAATGTCTTGTGAATCTTCAAACTATTAGCCTCTCTTTGTTACAGGAAATAGAGTTAGTGGTGGTTTAAAATCAAGTCGTGCTGGATGGCCAAGTCCAGACACCTGAGAACTAATTCAGAAAACCCAACCTTACTGTTCAGATCCTCCACAACCACTCTTGGGACCGAAATGTGCAGGCGTCAGAGTTCTCTGGAGAATCGCTCCACTGTGATGGGTGTACTATGCATGTCGGCTCTGCTTCTTCTGGGGGCTGAGAAGCCCAAAATCTGCAGTGGGGTCTGGTGGGAGGCCTAGTGGGGGGAGGCGCCGCATTTATGCCCACATGCATCCGCTGCAGGTTCCCTTGTGCTCAGGGGAGGCCAGCGTTCTGCTCCGCTCAGCTTCCAGCAGATTGCATGGTGTTCACACAGATTACCGGGCAGGCAATCAGTCTTACACCTTGCTCAAGAAAGCTTTTGCAGGAACATCCACAGTAATGTCTCACTACATGTTTGGGCATTGTGGTGTGGCCAGTCTGACACGCAAAATTAGCCATCATTAACCAACAAAATGAGTATAGCCACACACCAGAGAGGACAGAAAATCAAATCATACAACATGCTCGATGGAAACCAGAGAAGGCAGAAAAAATGGGAAGGAGACAGAGAAAATGCAATCCATTAAAGACAATCATAAACATGGTGGATTGGGAATTACTTTATTTTATTTATGTTTTGCTGGCTCAGCCCACCCTGAGGGTGGGGCTGGCATGGCATGTGGTGCCAGGGATCGAACCACGGTCTCCTGCACCTACCTAAGCTTGGTTAAGCAGGTGCTTCAGACAGCCTACCTATCTTGCAAGCCCCAGGGAATCACTTTAAATGGGAATGGTCTAAATGTACCGGCAAGGAGCTAGATGCCTGCAAAACACTGAACTACACATCAGGGGCCTGGGGATATAGTTCAGTGGAATAAGTGCTTGCCTGGCAAGTGCAAGGTCCTGAGTTTGATTCTTGGTACCTCCAAAAAAAGGGAAAAAGATCCCACCTAGCAACAGAAAAAAAGGGAGGTACACTGAGTGGTAGAGTGAGAACTTCAGATACATGGCACTCTGGGCTCAAACTCCAGCAAACACACACGCACACGCACACACACACACACACACACACAAGCGCGCACACACACACACACGCACACAGAGAAATGGAGAAAAGGATGCCATGCTGAAACTTGCAAAGCAAGATTCCAAGATTAGCTATATATTACTTTTGGATACATCAAATGTCAGAACAAGGAAGATTATCAGTGACGGGGATGTTACACAATGAAACTAGTGTCAATTATCTAGAAGGACATAGCAGTTCCTACTTAAGATGACAAGTCTAAGGACACAGTCTCAAATAATGAGACGGAACTAGGCAGAACTTCAAGAAGAAATGGATGAATCTGCTATCATTGTCGAAGATCTTAACCTTTCTTTCCAGAAGTAGACAGATTCAGCGGGTAGAAATCTAGGAATGACAGACTTGAACTCAATAGTACCACTGACCAATGGAATATACTTTAGCTAGATAGATACACAGATAGATAGATAGCTCAAAAAATAGCAGAACATGCATTCTTTTCAAGCTCATTTGGGAAATTCACCTGAAGGGACCACATTCTGGGCCATAAAATGCACCTTGATAAGTTCAAAAGAATAAAAATTACAGAGCATCAGCTCTCCCACAAATTAAGCAAAAGTAGAGTACAATATAAAGATAGCTAGAAAACTGCAAATTATTTGGAGATCAAACAACAGTTTTCAATAACACATGATGTGAAAAAGGAAGCTTAAGAGAAATTAAAACATATTTTAGCTAAATGAAGATTAAAACACAATTGATCAGAACTGGTGGGATGCAGTGTACAGAGGACCACTTGGAGAAGTAGGTATGTGTGGTACAGCACAAGGATTTTCTAGAATCATCATTTAAAATTCTGCTTTGGAAGCTGGAGAATGAAGGACAGTGTAAGCTTAAAGCACACACAAAACAAAATAGGAAAGCAAACATCAGTGAAGTGAAAACCAAGAAAAAATGGAAAAATTAAAAGAAACTACATCTGGTCCTTTGAAAGTTTAATGAGTTAACGGACTCATAATTATACTAACCAAGAAAAAGTTCAATTTATTCTAGAAATAAAAGAGAGGCTTTTCCCTGCTGAGCCCAAGGACATTAAAGGGTAACAAAGGAATACTCCAAAAACCTTACACCCACAAACTTGCTAATTTAGACACAATGGACTAATTTTTTCAAACTACTACAATTCACAGTAGGGGAAATAAATATTTAACTAGAGATAATATCCATTAAAAATTAAATTAAGTAAAAGCCTTCCAAAAATAAGGCTCCAGACCCAAGTGGTTTTACTGGTGAATAAATATTCATCAATATTTAAGAGAGAAAGATAATAATTCTTCATGTTCTTTTTCTTGAAATAATTGCTATATAATACACTTCCTAATACATTGTAGGCCAACATTAAATGTCAAAACCATGTATAGACATCATAAAGGTAAAAACTACAGATCAGTATCTCTCAGAAACACAATACTAGCAGGTCATGTCTGACAAGGAACCCTAACCTACAAGGCTAAGCGATCCACTGGCATCCTACGGGCTGCCAAAGGTCTTGCACCTCTTGGTTCAGGAAGGAAGACTGCAAGCCCCTGGAGTTCTGGCTTCGGCTGTGTTAGGACGCAGATATCAACATGGTGTCTTTTTCCTCTTTCCCCTCCATCTTTGCATTTCTCTCTCCCTCCCTTCCCTCTAGGGGCTGAGGAGGTGGGTCAGTACAATAAGTGCTTGCCTGGCAAGTGCAAGGGCCTGAGTTCAATCCCTGGTTTCACCAAAAAACAAACAAAAACAAAAACATTCAGTCCCTGCCTTCCCTCTATAAAAATTGACTTTAGCTATAATATTTTTATGTGGAGGAAAGAATTTAAAATAACAATAGAAAGCAGGGTTCCTCTTATCCAGCCATGAGGTGGACCCCATTATATGTAAGTATTGATGTATGCAGAAGCAGAATCTTCCACAAGATTAAGAAAACATATGGGTAGGAAGATGCTACGAGGGTTATATATAGGCTGACTGTATATGGTCATACACCCAATTTGATACTTGTATCTATGATATACAAGGAACTCCTATAACTCAAAAAAACAACAAAAAAAAGAGAATCAATTAGAAATGGACAAAGGACCTGAATCAACTTTTCTCTAAAGAAGATGCATAAATGGCTCAGAGCACAAGAAAAGATGTGCGGCACCGCTTGTGATGACAAGGTACGAGTCAAAGCTGCAGAGACACAACCTCACTTGGCTGGAATCCAAAACCCCAAAGCTAAAACTGTCTGCAAGGGTGCACAGCAACAAACGCGAGCCTCATAACGGTGCTGGTGGGACCACGTAGCAGATGCTAGAAACGGCGGGGCATATGCAGAGGGAAGAGGTGACCCAAGTGTCACATTAGGGCTCTCCAGAGAAACAGAACTCATAGACCGTCCGACCATCCATCCATCCCTTTAATCTATTAATCATCTTTCTATATAGTGGCAGAGCTCAGAGGTTAGCTGAGGGCAAGGAGGGCACAGAAGTTATCAGCTCCTGGACTGCAAGCCCGGGGGTCTATGAACGGTGCTGCTGTGTGCTGCACCCCTGTAACCCCAGCACTCGGGAGGCTGTCAGGAAGACCGCTGTGAGTTCTAGGTCAGCCTGGACTGCATAAGGAAACTCTGTCTCAAAAACAAATGACGTTGTGTCATTGTATGGGTCCCACATCTGCAGTGACACCTGGACTCCTGGCTGTACATACAGCTTGCTCTCCGGGCCCTGCTTGATCCCTCCATGGCCCCTGAAACTCCCCATTCCTTCCCTCCTCTTCTTACCACTTGGCCAGGTCTGAGAGGTCTGCTTGTCAATTCCATTTGTGTTTCCACGGTCAGCCCCACACCACCAGACCTGCGCACCCGCAGAACCAGCAAGCCCCACACCTGCTTCTGGAGCTGGTTCAGCTCTGCCCGTGGCAAAGCCATGGGCTCAGGGCTGGATCTGAAGTGGCTCTGTGACAAGGGACAACTTTTCCAAGGCTGCTGGGAGGGGGCCCAGACCTCACAGCCCAGCCAGAGCCTCCAGGTCCCCACTGCCTGCTTCTATGTGCCTCCATGGCAGGTGGATAGTGGCAGAAGGGCGGTTAGGATCCAGGTGTCATTGGTGTCCCCTCCAACACGACGCGAGCACATTGTCCAGAACCTGTAAGTTGCCCATATCATGACCAACCCCAGCCAAGAAGGTTCTCCTGGGGTGGCCTGATGCAGTGGCAAAGGCCTGCCAGCCCAGCGCCTGTGAGGCTGAGGCAGGAGGATCACAAGTTTAAACCCAGACTGGGCAGTTTAGTGATGTAGTGAGATCCTATTCCAAAATAAAAATATTAAAACGTGGCTGTGGTTGTAGCTCACTGTGAAGGCTGTCTGGGTTTACTTCCCGGTATTGCAAACATCCAAACCCAAGATGGGGGTGGGGTGGCCAGAATGGCCATAGGCTACGTGGATGCCAATGAAGGCCACCTTGCCAGGCTTCTTTTGTCATCCAAACAGGAACACAAATCTGTGAAGATCTCTCCCTCAGCCACAATGCCTACCCTCACAGAATTATTCCTTCGGAGGCACAAGACCCAGAGGCAGGCCAGTAACACAGAGAGTAACGGACATTTCCTCTCCTTTTAATGGTAAAAACTTTATTTACTATTTATAAATACATTGCAAGACAAACTTTTCAAAAATACTTTTTTTCTCAAAAACTTAATTAAAAAAATAAAGGAAAGCTAATAGGTAGGCAGAACATCTTGACAGCCCTTGGAATTATCAAGGGAGCTCCGTGCAGCGGGTCCACCCTGGGGCTGCGGGCTCCACGTGCCCAGCTTTGGGGACAGCAGGAGGCTGCGGCAGGAGCCCCTACCCTTGGTCACAGCCTTGGTTAGTTACATCATCTAGTAGCTCTACCGTTTTCTCTAGGATTATCTAGTATAGATCCTATTATATTTGGGCTATGTTGTGTATACTGTTAACAACTAAGAATGCGCCTTCTCCGTATATATGCGTGAGTGGAAAGGAGAGTGTGAGAATCCCGACTTCCACCTGCACGGGTCAGAGCTCTTGAAGCGAGAGTTCCAGTGTCCTCCTCACACTCCCAGTAAGCTGCTCATCTTTCCTGTGTAGACTTTTTTTATTTTTTTACATTGCTCAGAGCAGGAGACAGGTGAAAATAAACCTTTGCTTTTTAAAGAACTTAACCTCAAAAATAAACTTTGAATTTTGAGGAGTTGAGCTATCAAACACTATTTTCTGCAGTCATCTGAAGAAATCGTACAATTCCTCACAAAGGCCCTGGAATGTGGAGGCTGTCAATCGTTTGCAGGCCCTGCCTCTCCCACCCCGTGGGACCATGGCCAAGGCCCCGCTGGCCATGACCCAGACTTCCAAAGGACCCTGTCCTCAAGCAGCCACACGATGCAGGGACACACACAGCTTGTGCACAGGTTCCCAGTGCAGGCCCTAGAACCTTCTAGGTCATGCTGTTTGTTAGACTGCGTCTGCATCTGTCCAGTGGCTTCCAAAGTAGATCAGGTCCCTCGCAGATGGTCAGTAATCTTCATGGGAGGCTCAGGCTGCCGACTCCAAGATGTCCCTGCGCAGCTCTGGCCTTAGGAGGGGGCATCAGGATGTCCAGGTGACTGGCGTTGAGGGCTTCCTGCTCTCCTACACCTGTGCTGACATGACCGGGGAAGAAGGGGGCAGGAGGCCAGCGGGAGGGAAGGAGGAGGAGGTCCCCTTTAGGTGACCCTCGGCAGGGTCCGGGAGGGGAGGAGGCCGAGGCCTTCTGTGTGAGTGGACTTTTACAGGCAGCAACTAAAACTTCAAACTGCTTTTGCTAATTACTGGAAAGATGCCTAAGTTGACCACTGAAAGGAACCATAGGCATTTCAAAAATCTGTCTAAACTTTGGTTGTTGTTTTTTTTAAATCAGTTCACCACAAAAAGAAATATAAATCGAGGCTGTAGCCAGCTGCTGAGCATGTCCTTGGCAGTCTTTTGTGCAAAATAAGGCGTGTTTGAGCTCCACGTGAACTACAACAGAAAGAAAAACGTATTGGAATGCGCGCCTAGAAAGCGAATGGGGTTGACTGCTGCCCTGCGCTCCGTCGTGGGCTGGGCCTTCGATCGTGCTTTTCAGTTTTCACTTCCTACTAGCAGTCCACGTCCGCAGGACGTGGTCGTCACGTTCCTGGCGTGGAGCTGGCCACGTAGCAGCACGCCCTCACCCCTCTCCATCATCTCCTGATCCCCTTCCCAACTGACAGATATCTTCCTACTTTCTGTCATCTGCCTTTGATTTTGCTCTTTCTATTTGGATTTCTCATGGAGGAGAAATCATGCGGCATTTAAGCTTGCTGCATGTCCAATTTCTTTCACTTAATACTTGGTCTCAAGGAACATCTGTTGGCCTACAAATGTCTCGAGTTTATCCTTCATTATGACAGAGTAGTACTCCATTGTGTGTGAATATTTTATCCATTCATTTGCTGATGGGCAGATAGGCTGCTTCCAGGATTTAGCTACTATAAATTATACTGCTAGAAATAGAAATTCCAGCTAATGCAGCTGTTCATCTAAGTATCTGCCCCAAATTTAAACACATAGAACTAAGTATTCAGTGTTAAGTTACTCTGAAATTAAAATTATTTTCTCCAACTTACAAGAACAATCTACTTCTAACTAAAAATGAAAACTTCTTCCCTTATTGTCTATAGGAGGTGAATGGAAATATACTTATTCTTTTTTTTTAATCCTCCAATACTCCCCCATTTATTACATTAAAAAGGGCTATGACTACATTCTTCAAAAGGATGGCTTAGAATTCCATTTGCATGTCAGATGTAAATGTTGTCTCTTAAAACTAAAGCATCATGAGCTAAAACAACAGCCACAATATATTTTTCAGAAGAATAAGTCATGGCTTTAATTTAGAGATAAGTTGTTGGTGAGTTCTTATGAAAGACAAATGGTTTCTGGTGGTATCTGAGAACCATCAGACTGCCTTCCATGACAGAGCTTCCCCCTGAAAACTCCACTTAGGACAGAGCCATGGCATGCGGCCTCCCCTGAGTCTGTCAGGTGGGCTGAGGGCTTCTGCCTCTGTCTCTGGGTCCTGCAGCTGAGGAGGGTGATGGCCATCCCCAGACTGCAGATCTCGGTCCCCAGCCCATCCCCCAGCTCCTCCCAGCCCTGTCCCCTGCTTACGTGGTCAGCTGGTCTACTGGCTCTGTGTGCTCAGGCAGTGCACATCGTCCTTGCCCTTGGCATTGTAGCCCGGGAGGGGCTGCCCATACTTGTCCACGCACCAGCAGAAGCCCCGCTTTCTGCCTTTGGAGGGGCGGCACTGGGGGACAGAGAGAGGGCCAAGCTGTGACCACCTTGCATGCCACAGCTTTGTCCAGGGCTCCTGTCCAGCTGCTCTGTACAGGAGGCAGCACGGGGGGCTGTGTGCACACATGCACCTGTGCAGACGTGTGTGCAGCATGACCTCTCCAGGAGGGAGAGGATGGTCCTCGGCGACCTGGAGACATCAGGACACCGGGCTGTGTCTTGGTGACCACACCCCACCTCCCAGCCTGAGGCTGCTGGCTGGGTGACTGATAAAAAACTTGAGTGACACAGTGGCTGAGGAGGGAGGGGTCTGGGTGTTCTGACCACGGCCACAGGACACTACTGGAAAAGTAGGAACCTGCCTGTCAGGAAGCCAACCAGAATATGGTGCCTGAATTGTGTCCAGGGCCACACTCGCCACACCTTAATGCCATCTTATAGTCACAGCCTGTCACTAAGGGAAGGGCTTAAGGGGCAGGAGGATAGGATGGGCTCCTGTCCTCACACTGGTAGTCATTCAAGGTGCTGCCCCACACCCTAGGCTGGGAAATGTGTCCCTTTGCTGTCAGTGGCTGGCTCTCCTTCACTCTGCTGTGGGCAGCTGAAAGGCCCTGCAGAGAGCAGTGTGGCTGGGACTCAGGCTGTTCCAGAGCAACTCCAGTCCCATCCCTGAGACCAACACTGAGTTGCACATAGCCATAGCACAGGTGCCCCAGGGACACGGCTGTAGCCTGGGGTTGGTGAGAGGACAGAGAATTAGGGAGGATGTCCCTCACCACTCACCTGTTTCTTCTTATAGAACCCCTTCTTGTCACAGTTTGGGATGTGGACACCCCTGGGGCTCAGCACGTTAAGGAACTTCAGGTGGTTGAGCGTATCCTCCATCTCTCTCCGGCAGGGGCCCTGCGGGGCAGCAAGTGGGGACCGCAGGCCATGATGACTGGGATGAAAGCCTGCTGCACACCCACAGGTCCTGCCAAGTAGGTCTGAACACAGGCCAGGGACCCCTCCCCCTCCTTCCCACCACAGAGTTAGCAGGGAGGATGCCGAGCCTTGTCAGCTCGAGTCAGGCAGTGCTGGGTGAGCTCAAGGGAAGAGCAGAGCATCTCTCTAAGCAGCTCATCTGCCTTCCGCAGTGGCCTTTAGTGATGCACTGAGCCTTGGGGCACACAAGGACTTTGGGGTACATCACACCTCGGGGCAACACTATATTTTGCAAGCACAGGTTAGCTTAAAGCTCCTCAAGAGTCTCTGAGACAGTGAGACAGTCTCCCTGCCCTTTAGGGAAGGAAGATTGGGAAGGAGATGGGCACCAGGAACCCCAGGACTTGGCATGTGCAGCTTGAGCTGTGGGTCTCCCCGTTGCCCCCCTAACAAGAGCAAAGCGCTCACGTATTCCGCCTCCCGCTTGGACTCCGAGGAGAAGTTCTGGGTGTCGGTGCTCTGGGACTCATAGTCGACCTTGTAGCGCTGGCTGTCTTTGGCATGGCCTTTCTTGATGACCTCTATCTTGTGGAGGGTGTGGAACTTGGCATCGGTCACCCGGTGGGTGCTGGGGACCGCCTGGGTCTCCATGCTTCCGGTGCCCTGGTCCTCCTCCGACTCGCTGGCATTCCCTGGAAAAGTGTGAGGGAGATGGAGACATGGTCACTGCCCACGCAGCACAGCAGCCTCCTAGGTCTTGCTATTGGAACACTGAAATATTATTCAGCAATGTCCAAAAATTAAACAAAAGCCCTGATAAAATTGTACCATGTGCTGCACCAGGGCTGCTTTCCTGGAGGAAGCCATCTACTTAAAAAGCAATATACAGCAGGGCACGGAGGTACACAACTGTGAACCCTGTACTCTGGGAGTCTGAGGCAGGAGGACTATAAGTTAGAGCCCAGCTGGGACAACTTAAGAGACTTAAGGAGACCCTGTTTCAAAATAATTTAAAAAGGGCTGGGATGTAGTTCAGTGTAAGGGGTGTTCAATCCTCAGTATCAGAAAAAAGAAAAAAACAAAACAGCCCAAAGATACTCTGCCCTTTCACTAAGTAGCTACAGCAAACCGGTTTATCTAGTGATGTCAATAGGGTAAAAGCTGCGTGGCTCCACCTGCCACCAGCAGGGGGCAGAAGTGCGCCAGCGAAGGTTGCAGCAGTCTTGCAGGTCCTCCCTCCACCTTCCGCGTGCCTTTGCCAGCGCGGCACTTGTGTGCAGCAGTCTGAGTGTGAAGGAGACCTCCCGACTTTTGCTCTTGGACCAGCGCTGAAGAGCTCGAGTCCAGCTCGGGTGGGGAAATGGTCGCATCCCTAGTCCCGCCTGTTTTGTAGGTCTCTGCCATGCCTCAAATTCAAGGTCCACACGGACCCTGAGCTTCGCAGATGCGCCCCCTTCCCGCACAGAATGCGGGCCATGAGTCAACTCACGCCCAGCTCAGACCTCCGCGCGCGGGGGGGGTGGGGGGCATATAAGACGCTTGGTACAGATGTGGCTTGGTACAGATGTGGGTTTAGGTGGTGAGGACATTTCTGCTGGGTTAAGCGAGGATTCTCATTCCTCCTTCAGGGAGGAACCCGGAGTGGCCACAGGGCTAGATACATGGGGGCCCACAAAAGCCTCGGCTGCAGCCCTAACTTGGCTGCCGTGGATCCGTGCCTGTCCACAGGCATGGCGGGGCAGCAGGTTCTGGACCTGGCCCGTCGGGTGCCATGTGAATAGTTTCTTGTTTCCCTGGGGTAGGATAGGCTCCTGGAAGCCACCAGAGGGTCAGGGTAGGCTCTTCACGAGGTGCCCTGGCGCTGCCAGAAGCACCTGCAGGCTCCCTGGGTGGTGCTGGTGCGGGGATGGGGGGGATCCAGAGTCCCAGGGTCCCTGGATTTCCATTTTCTTTAACGCGACTTTTTTTTGTTTTCTTTTTCTTTTAAGGAAATGGAAAGGTGCGGGTAAACATATGTAAATAAACACATTTGCATTACATTTACGAAACCCAAGGATCCTGTAACCTCTTTTTAATGCTTAGATTGCTGGCTACAAGCTGACCACAAATGGCTGTTTAAACAATGGAGAATTACGACGGATCTTTCTTCCTGTACCCGGGATCTCTGCAGTGTGCTTACATTCCTGGCCTTTGAAAAACCTTTTTTTCTCTCTCTAAAATCTGACACAAAGTCTCTCACTAAGTAAGCAAATTGCCTAGGCTAGGTGGGAACCCGTGATCCTCCTGCCTCAGTCTACCCAAGGGCTAGGACTGCAGGTGTGCATGGCCACACCCAACAGGAGAACTTCGACTTCTGACTGGCACAGAATTTCAGTTTCTCCAAATGGATTTTGAATGTCATGTAGACCTTTTTAAAAGTGTAGACACATACACTGAAGCCGCCAGGGTGGAAATCCTAAGTAGGAAAGCCCGACCAGAAGAAAATATTTAGAAGCTCTTCTAAGGGGGCCTTTGAATACTCCCTCCCCCCAAAGCATTCCAACAATAAAGTACACACACTGAGCAAATGACATAATTTGCTCAGAGAAAAAGAAAACTCTCCCTGCGACTTTCACAGCTGGCCAGAGCCTGGGAAGCAACTGGAATCTCGCCTGTAATAACGCCAGCCACTCTCGGGAGGGCCCAGCTTTGCAGCAGAGTGGAGCTGGGCGGCCACAGAGGGGAGAGGGCCCGCGGGTCCGCAGTCCTGGAGGACGGCTTGCGGGTGGGAGGGGGCGAGGACCCGAGAATCCTTCCTGCCTTCCGAACCTAGACTGGCTAAGTGAGCGTGCTCGAAATTCAGAGCGCCAGCCGCGGGTCCTTTCAGCCTCAGAGGGAACCGCGCCAGGTCTTTCCAGAGGCGCTGCCTCTCGCCAGCAGCTGAGCCCGCAGGGTCAAGCGCCGAGCGCTTTAGCTTTTTTTTTCCTCTTTAGGGGTCGCTCTCAACCGCACCTGACTTCTCCCACCTCCAATTAAAGAGTAAACAGCTCTGGGTATGACTAATCCTGTCCCAGTCGCTGAAACCTGTTCTGGCTCCACTGGCCGCACTCCGCCGGCCCTTTGCAGGTGCGGGGTGGCCGGCGGGGTACTAGTGAGGTGGCTCTGAAGGTGGCGGAGGAGGTTCAGGCCTACAGGCTCGCTGCCTCGGGCTGACCTCGAGAAGTTGCTTCAAACCGACGCAGCTGCTTGGATCCTACCCCTGTGTTTCTGGACGCGAGGACTTAGGTTACTTTGCAAAGCAAAGCCCGAGTCAACGCTAGCAGTTTCCGAGAGTACCATTGCCTACGTCGCTCCTGCCACCTGCCCGCGCCAGACCCCACTGGCCGCCAGGGTCGGTCTCTATTCTCCCTGCCACGAACAGCTCCTAACTTCACCGAAATCGCTCTGCAATCCAGCATTCTGCCCTCCGGGGAGGCGAGTCACAGAGCTGGCTGCAGCTGGAGCATCGGGCGCGCACCTTCGCGTGGGGGCCTCGGTTTCCCCGCTCCCGCCTCCCGAGAGGTGGCTCACCTGGAGCGGACGGCACTGGCAGCAGGAAGGGGTGCAGGCGACCAGCAACGCTGGCGTTGGCGCAGAACCCACGGCCGTGCAAGAGCGCGTGCAGAGGGCGCGGCTCCTCTGGCTTCGGCTGGCAGCGCAGGCCAGAGCCGCAGCGCTCAGTGTAGACGCCGCACGGCTGACCCTCGCGCAGCGCGCACGTCAGGCAGCAGCCACAACCGGGCTCGCGCACCAGCTCGGCGCACGCGGGAGCGGTGGGCGGAGGCGCGCACTGCGCCAGCGCACGCGCGTCGCACGGCTCACAGCGCACGACCGGGCCCGCGCCCATCGCGCTCAAGCCGGCCCGCGCCCCGGGCGGCCCGCGAAGCAGGGCCAGGGCGATGAGTGAGGCGGCCCAGAGCGCAGGGCGCGCCCGATGCATGGTACCCTCCACTGGGATAGCTGCTAGAGCAGTTGGAGCAAGAAGAGGGGACGGGACGGAGCTGTGACAGCGCGCGGTGGAGGCTGCGGGATGCGGGCAGGCGCACAACGGCAGATCCTCAGCGACCAGTCGCCGCGCTAGCGTCTGGCCAGCCTGGGCGCGCCGGCCCCTATATAGAAGCTAGGGTGGCCGAGGACACGCCCCGGAACGGCGCGCCCAGGACGGGGAAGGGGGTTGGGCCGGCGCAAGCAGGGCTCGGGGGCCGTGCTGGTCCTGAGCGTGAGGGCTGAGTGTGGGGACGCGCAACGTGCGGATTCCGGGGGCACCTGCTCCACGCGCGCCAGAGCCGGGTGCCCCTGGGAGTCAGGGTGCTTACGGTTACCCTGGCGCCTACTGCACCCCAAGACTCCTTAGTGCTTCCGACCATCCCTGTCCCTCCCAGCCAGCTTGGCGCCACAGACCTCGCCTACGCCAGAGACCCCCAACCTTGATGACGCCTGGGTGGAGGTGGCCCCCCGTGGCGAGAGGATGGATGTGGGAAACAGGCCGGGGCGGCTCCTCATTCGTGTGTAGTTTGCAAAGCTTTCTAATATTGAATTCCCTGTGGGGGGCGCACGGTGGGGCATTTCTGAGCATACCCGATCTACCTGGGGGTCTCGGTTTTATCTGAGCTAGTCTGGCCACCGGCTCCTCCCCAGACTCACACAGGTGTCTGCAGAAGCCTGCGAGGCGCCTGGTTGCGCGCTTGCTTGGCAGCGGTAGCCTGGCTCCCGCGGGCGTCTACCCCGCAAGCCCTGGGTTAGCAGAGGAGGCCCGCGGCCCATGGGTTCCGGGGCAGAGCTTCCCCAAGATGCTAAATCTAGTTGCTCTCCTGGTTTTAGTGTTCTCCCCAATTATTTTTTCAAGAAAGTTTACACCCTCGACAACAGAATTACGAAGACACTAGAGCGGGCACTGCAGAAGCGGAATTAGTAACCAAGTCGTTCTTAACCTCGGACCTTGTCACGTCCGTGTCTGCGCTAGACTTTCTCCCAGTGCTCAAGTGCGCCCTGCCATTCTCGCTGAGGAGCAGTGTTCACGTAGTGAGTTTGATCCCGGACGAATTTGTGCCTAGGAGGTCGCAGAGATTCATTTGGTCACCCGGTGCTCTGGATCTGCCGCGCGGTCCGCACGCCTCTTCCCGAGGTGGCCGACAGGGGGCGCCGCTGGCCCAAGTTTGGACCAAGAAGCTTTCTGTGGCCCCAGCACTGTCGCCCGACAAGCCGTGGGGAGCAGAGGGACCGCCGCGCGAGGAGACCCTCCTACACCCGGGGGGCCGAGGCCTGCCCGTTTGCCTTGGGAGTTGGATGGCTGTCCTGTGCAGATCGCGGCGGGAACAGCAAACCTGGGCCTCCTCGCCTTCTCGCTGCAAGCGCGCAGCTTCGGGGGGAGCTAGCATCCCTCCCCGCCAGTCTCCCACACCTTTTTCTACCCAGAGAGCGCCAGGTTGTCCCTTCCTTACCTAGAGCGCACAGATAAATAATAGTAACAAGTAGCCCTTCACAGAGGAGAAGAGACCAAGACCAGGCGTGTGGAGGTCCCTCTCCGAGCCCCCCCCCCCCGGTGCTCCCGGCGGGTGGCTGCGGGACACTTGGTGGCCCCCCGTTTCTCTTCTCTGTCACTTCCCCGCAGGTGGATGGTGTCTGCTCTTCCCGCCGAGGACAGGGGCTTTGGTTTGACCGGAACATTTAAAGGAAACAAAGCACATCCCTCAGAGTTACAGCTGTTCCTTAAGTAACCGCGCGGACCTTGGCTCGGAAACCGGAGCCCAGCTCCGTGGCAGCGTGGACCTCCCGGCTCTCGGCGGCGCAGCGCTGCGCACGGGGCCGGCTTGGTCCATGGCGACGGCCACTCGGTCGCCCAACTCTGTCGTCCGGCCTGGGGACAGGGGACGCTCGGAAGGAATATCTTTTGGGGAAGAACGGCTGAAAATAAGTCCTCTCCCTTGATTCTCTCTTCCTTTTTAATTAACAGGCTTGCATTTGGGCTCCGGGCACTCCTTTCGAGAGCGACTCCTAGGGGGAGCCAGAGCGCCAGGCGTCCGCAACTGCTGGCGACCCTGAAAAAAAAAAAAAAAAGTTCCTCCGCAGTGTTCAAAATATACATTTCTATAACAATGTATTGTATAGACTGTCACCACCCTCCTCATGACACCCTGCAGCAGCCAAGAAATCCGCGACAGTGACGTCAGGAGGATTGTGTTTTTGTACTTAGCCTTTTTTATTTCATAAAACTGTAGGGGCCCCCACTTGTTGGAGGAAGGCTTTGGCGAGGGAGAAACCTTTCTATTAGCCCAGTGTCTGTGGTTATGGACATAGAGCAGGATGTTTAATGCGGAGATGATGTCCCTCTGTTGGACCTATTTGCAAGCTGGTCCTAGTAATTGCACAGAAACATCACAGTTCTCCTCCGAGGCCTGGACGAGGCTCTTTGCACCCGCAGCAGCGCTGACCTGAGCCTCACTGGGACCCTGGGACTGGCCTGCTTATCTTCCTGGGGGACACTGACTTCTTCATCCCCATGCTGGCTTCTGGTCGTCTCTTCTGCTCAGGCCCTGCTGGGATGGCAGCCCTGGCTTTCAGTCCTGAGGCCCTGCTGGGGGCAAGCGCGATCTCCACGTGTCCCCGGGGTGTGGTTGTGCCAGGTGTACTGACCACAAGACTTGGGCACGGTGGAACTCCTAGATGGAAGCGATGTTGGAAACCCTCGTCTCAGGACAGCCACACAACCTAAGCTGGAGGATCTCCCCAGGGGGCAGGAGCCTGACTTTCTTATGGTTTCATCTGCAGACTCAAGGAGGTTTGGGGAGGTGACTGAGTCCGTGACATCGTCATCAGGTCAGCCTGCGATGAATGTTCGGCCGAGTGCGCTGTTGGGAGGCGGGTCTGTTCAGAAGGACAGAGCTCTGAGCCCCCGGTCTGGACAGTTCTCTCTCCCTTCCCCAGTATTTTGTCTCAGTGATGAGAAAATGAGTAAGATACTCTCTCTCTGAACACCTGCAGGTGAATAGCCCAGCTCAGAGGTGCTTTGGGGACCACCAACTGCCATCATCAAACGTTACCCAGGAGCCATAATGGGCCGCCAGTGGAGGAGAGGAGGCAGGCAGGAGGAGCGGTGCCTGGGCATCTGTGGGTGCAGCTCTGTGCTGGACTGATGGGGACATCGGAGCCTCAGCATATAGGCCCTGGGGAATAGACTTCAGAGGCCTGAAGTGAAAGTGACAGGCACATTGCACTGGTGAGGGTCCCACTGATGATGATGGAAGCCCTCAGGGCTGGCGCTGCTCACGGTGGGCACGCTTTGGAGGCTGGCAGGCTTCCAGAGGAAGGGCGTGGCTGTGTTCTCAGTGGAGGCCAGGCCTTCCTGGGATCCCACTCCTGCAGGGGCTTCTGCACGGGCCACCCATGCCCTGTTTATGGCATGCCTCCCCAGTCATGCTGCCTCCCCAGGACCCCCATCCATGCTCAGTAATTCACATGGTGAGAGCTGCTTCTCCACTCCCGGGCTGTGCACTCAGGCAGCTCTTGCCTCTGACTCACCCCCAACTCTTTGCTGGGGCCACAGCCTGAGGAACCGAGAGGGGACCTGAGGCGGAGCCGACCTGCAGTTGTTGTCTGCATGCTCAGGTCCCCTCCCATGGCCTCTCTGCACTCTTTTTATTTTTTAAATTTTTAAAAGAGAATTAAAAAAATTAGAAATGATCGAGAATTTCACCGAGATGATGGGAATTCCACAGTGGTCGCAACACTGCGCTCTATTTTCTTCAAGTTAGTTGTTCAGATTACAAAATAAAAGCATGCAAAACTGGTCAAAAAATTCAAGAGGAGAGGAAAAAAATGAAGCATTAACTCCTTGCGGTCTTGGACGCAGCATTACCAGGCATGAGAAAATCATGTTCATTCTGCACTCACTGGGGACCCCAGAGTGAGTCTTAGGCTAGAGTTTTGCTTCTCAAATGCACCCAGCACGCAGCCTCCCTTCCCCTCCCCCTCCACTCCTCAGGTCCAGGGCCCATGTTGCAGCTGGCACCCTTGCGGGCACTCCCTTTTGGCATGCACCTCACAGATTGTAGGTCATATTTTCATTTGTGTCCAGTTCAAATTCTTTCCAGGTGGATGTGGTGGCCCACATGGGTCAACCCAGCACTCTGAGAGGCTGAGGCAGAAATACTGCAAATTAGAGCCCAGTTTAGGCAGTTTAGCAAGCCCCTGCCTCCAAGTCAAAGAATGAAAGGAAAGAATGCCAGCATGTAGCTCAGTGTGAACCTCTGAGCTCATTCACCAGTACTTACAAAATTATTATTTAGTTTTCCTGGAGGCTTCCTAGTTGACTCACAGATTATTTGGAAGTAGGATTCTTTTCTTCCTTTTGTTTGAGTCTTTTCTTTTGATCTCCTCATTACTGATGAATTCTGGCTTTCATTGCATTATGATTAGAGAATGCAACTTGTTTTTTTTTTTTTTTTTTTCTTTTTGTCTTTTTGAGACAGGGTCTCACTATGCAGTTCAAGCTGGCCTTAAGCTCACTTTGTATCTCAGGCTGGTCTCAAACTCACAACAATCCTCCTGCCTCAGCCTCCCAAATGCTGGTATTATAGGTATGCGCCACCATGCCCGCCTTTGTAACTTGGTTTTTAAAATCAATCTAGGCTTGCTATTGTGACTGCTCCATGCATACTGGTAAAGAAAGTATTTTCTCTCTTTAAGAAGTGTTTAATAAGTGGCAGATCTAGTTAGTTGGTCCGTGGTATTTCTCGGGACTCTGTTCTTGTACGTTTTTTGTCTGCTTATTTTATTGATTTTTTTTTTTTTTTACTTTAAAGAGAATAAAAACGCTGGGGAGAGAGCAGGGGTCTAAGTGCCTGCTTGGCAAGCACAGGGACCCAAGTTTGATCCCCAGTACTACATGCTGTGTCGCCCCCAGAACCCTGGATATACCATGCTGGTCACTAAAACCCAGTATGGTGGTGCATGCCTGTAATCCCAGTGCTGGGGAGGCTGAGACAGGAGGGTTCACTATGAGTCCAAGCTGCGTAGTGAGACTCTGTACCAAATAAGTAAATAATTAATTTTTTAAAAAAGAGAATAAACATTAAATATGACACATAATTTAAAAACAAGATGACAGGAAATCAATGATGGCAATTATATTGTATAGTGTTATCTTCACAGTAATTGTTCAGATTACCAGACAAACATGTAAAATTCATCAAAATTTTTTTTAAAAAATTAAGCATTAATTGTTCAATTATTCAGCTATAAAGAAAGATAAACCAAAGCTATTATATGCAAATGGGTGCAACTGGAGACCATATTTATAAGTGAAATAAATCAGATACACATGTATGTATATTGTACATGTCTTCCTAGTGTAAGAAGCTGAAAGAATAAACATAAATCTGACAAGTAGAATAAATATAGTGAAAGGGTAAGAAATGCTTAAGAGGAAAGAGCAGCTGGGATGAGGGAGAGGAGGAAAGAAAGAGAAAATGGACAAAATATACACACAGGATAGCTAGGGCAATTGTACTACTAATTTCTATTGATTTATGAAGATGGACAATTTCATTGATTTTTGAGAAAAGAGTGTCATCATAGATCAGATTCAGTGATCCCGCCTGTTTTCAGCCTCACAAGTGCTGGGATTACAGGCTCATGCCACCATGCCCAGCCTCAACTGCCATCTCAGCACACCCCCAGGAGCGGGGCCTGGGTCAGCACAGCAGGCCAGGGGATCGAACTCCCAGGCCCTGTATCTGTCTAAGTAGGCACTTTAACCTGCTGAGCTATTTGGCTGGCCTTGAAATACCAAATTTAATCTTAAAAACTCAAGATGATAATAGTCTAATGTGTTACCCAGATTTGTATTGGCTCTGTTGGTTTTTTGTTTATCCTCTTCCAGCTTCCTTCTGTGGCATCATTTCCCTTTGAGGCACACAGCTTTCTTTGGCAACTCTTTCAAGTAAATGTGTTGGGAAGGACTCTTTTTTTTTTCTTCTGCTGCGAATGGCTTTATTTCAGTTTTGCTCTTCAGTGACATTTTAGCTGGATATAGAAATCTGGGTTAGTTACTTCCTTTCAGTACTTCAGGCTTCTACTTCCTTCTGGCTCCCATTTTTCTGCGGAGAAACCCACAGTTGTCCAACTCTTTGTTCATCTCTAGGAAACGGATCCTTTGAAATGGTTATGCGAAATGCATCTTTTTTTCTTTTCTCTGAAGAGTTTTCATTGTTAGCAGTTTATGATGTGTATGGGCTTGGATTTTCTTCTTGGGGGCTTGTTGAGCTACTTTAATATTCAAATTGGTGTATTTGATCAAACTTGGGACATTTTCTGGCCGAATTTCTTCAGATTCTTTTTCTGACCCTGCTCCTCTGTCTTTCCTCTGGAGAATATAACATCACGATATTTATATCACGTATAGATCCCCGAGGCTTTTTAATACTTTCTTCATATATGTGGGTATTTTAGAATTAGACAGCGCAATTTCTTCATCAAGCATACCATGTATTCATTCATCAATGTAGTTTGCTAAAGGGGCACATCCAGAACAATTGTTATTCTTGTTATTGTAGTTTCAGCTCTAAAATTTCATTTGGTTCTTATAATTTCTATTCCTTTTCTGAGACTTCCTGTCTTTCTCCTTGTTTTCAGATCATCCTTCCTGTTTTCAGAGCACTTTTATCTCTCTCTCTAGTCCCTCTCCTACTATCACCTTTGTCATTTTTTCGTGGGTGTCTTGCCAGCTTTTTGCAGGTGAATTGAGACTTTTCTATTGAATTTAGAGTCCCTTTAAATTCTTAGCCAAATATTTTGAATGCTGTATGTTGCAACTCTGAATTTCACTTCAATGGAAAGAAAAGGTTAGTTACAGGCAATTGGCAGCTGAGTTCTGGCTGCCAGCCTATTTCTGGCTGCCTTCTCTGTACCATTTTCAATGCTCTCATGGTCCTGTTCAGAGTCCTCCTGCGTATGCACCATCCAGGGGCTCATACATGCCTGCTGCTGCAGATCTAGTCAGTATCTGTGCATCTTCAGCATAAACCCAGTCATGTGTCCACAGCACTGCAGGGGGGATTTCTGTGGATCCTTCTTTTTGTGATGCTTCACTCACCTCCCCGTTTCCTGGTTTCCCCACGTCCACTCCTCTCACTGGAAGGTGTGGCTTTCTTTGCTGTAGCTGGTGGTTTCATTGTGCATGTCCCATAGTTGAGTCTGTGCGTGGGATCACACAGCTGAAGACACAAAAATATCAATGGATTTTTTCCCCACCCTTTGGAACCATCACCCCTCTGATTGTAGGGAAATCCTTCCCTGACTCAGGGCTTAGGGGCCTGTGCTCACTGTTACTATTCCTGTCATTGACACATTGGATATGTCATTGTTACCATCAGGATATATGACGGGACAAATAGAAAAACACAGGGGATTTCAGTTCTGACCCTGAGCAGTAACAATCTCCTTTGCTTCCCAAGCCAGAACCAGATATTTATTTTAGAATTGTCTGTGCACTCCTTGGAACAATTCTAGATTTTTGAACATGTCAGTTCTGGGTCAGAGGAAAAAGGAAAATTCACCACCCATTCAAGGGGATTTAGAATCCACTGCTCTTTCTCCATCTGCCTGCTATCATTTCTTTTTCAGAGCTCTCGAAGATCTGCTCCATCCATTTTGCACTGGTTTTATTGCTGGGAGAGACAAGGTGGGTGTGTTTGTCTTCTCTGACCCAGAACTGGGCCACGTCTCTCAGGCCCACAGACCTCACGTGGGACAGTATGGCGCTGCTGGTCACGTGCAGCTGGGTGCGAAAGCGATGTGTTTAGCATTGGTATTTTATTTTCTGTTTGCTATCTTGAGATTCAGTAATCTTCCATCCCTGGTTCTCCCTATGGGCATATTTTCAACTACAAATTCAAATGTGTATACATGAAATTCAACTTATTTGCTAATTGCTTTTTTGTGCCAAAAACATTAGACATTTTTACTGGGATGCAGCTTAGTACAAAATTCACCCTTTCCAGCGCGCATTCCATAGCATTAGTGTGTTTGCCCTTAACCCGTCTCAGCAGGTGGCTGACGGGCATGTGCTGAAGCCATCGCCTCTGGCTGTGAGTGTCTGTGTGTGCTCACAAGCATTAGCGTTTTCTCTGCCCAGTGTTACGTGTAAAAGGCCCAGGGTGTCATTCTAAGTCTCCTCAATGTCTTCTGCTCCTGGCTCTGCTTCTTTGACTCAGGAGGGTTTGAGCCTTGGGTTTTCTCCCTCCTGGTTTATTTCACAGCCTTGTGGGTGGCCTCAGGCTGTACCCGAGGATGTGCGCACCAGGCCCCACGCACCGGGGGGAGCAACATAAGGAGAACCCAGAGCTGCAAAGGCCCAAACTCCTGTGATTCGCTTCGGGAGCGTCCGAGGCACACAGTGCACATGTGCAGGACAGCGCGGTCTGCAGGAGTCAGCATCCCTCAGCAAGCCCAGCGCTCTTCAATCACTTGAGCCCCACCGAGGCAGAGTGAGCCAGCACAGTGGGTACCTCTGAGACGCATAGTCTGTGGTGGTGATGGTGCAAAACAACAGCGCGCGTTTGTAGGGAAATGCAGAGATCTCCAGGAAGGGGAACGTGCGCGGAGAAGACAGAAAGAGGGGCCAGGGAGATGGCTCAGTGGAATAAGTGCTTGCCTGGCAAGCTCAGGGTCCTGAGTTCAGTCCCTGGTTCCAACAAAAACAAAACAAACAAATAAACAAAAAAAGACAGAAAGAACTTGGAGGCTGGTGGTCACTTCTAAAGAGGGGGATGGGGAACGGCCTTTTCCTGTAAGGCATCGGCCGCATCTCCATCTCTGGGGCCACCGGCAGGCCAGCCTGTGCGCTGCTGAGCCTGCTCCGTCGGGCCTCGTGGGCTGGCTTCTTGGGGTGGAGGCAGCCCTCGGTCCTCAGCCCGACTGGAAGAGGATGAGGGAATTGGTGCTGGGTGCTATCCGGGCAAAACCCCAGCCGTTCGGAGCCAGTTGTAACAGTGGGGGAGAAGAGGCAGGAGCTGGGGAGAGCAGACCCTCGGTCTGGGGAGCCAGGACCCGGAGAGGTGCTGAGCTGCCCGCCCGGCTCCCGCTCCGACCCGTGCGGGACGGACATCTGAGACGCGTGGGAGCTGGGCGTGCCGAGCACCTGAGGCCGGAGAGGGCAGCAAGGGCCACGCGGTGAGACAGCGTCCAGATCACAGTGCTGGGGTGGCAATAGACGCTCACGGGGGACGCTCGGACTTTGGCATTTTCTTGGTTAGCATATTTTAAAATTATGACATGGATTTCTATTAGTTCTATTAACTTTATGTGTCATGTGTTTTCTCTTTCTGTATTTGTCAAGCTGGTTAAGTTTCTCATGAAGTTATTCATTACAAAGAAATTTATGCATTGGAGAAGTTGTCCATACCTTCCTGATGGGACAGGAGCTTTAGCCAGGCCTTCTTTTGCTTTTGTGGAGCTGGTTCTTTATGCTGCCTCTCTGAAGGGTTTGGTCTGAGGTTTGCAAGTTTTATTATTATTGATTTTTGCAGAGAACCAACTTTTGGCTTTTGGGGGATTCTCTATTGTTCCATTCTTTCTCTTCTATTTATTAATTTCCTTTTAAAAGCTTAGTTAGTGTTCTTTTTTTAACATTTGGAGACAGATGGTTGGAATGTTAATATTTAGTGGCTCTTTCTGACATGTGCATTTAAATGAAATTCATTTCCTACTAAGAGTTTTTAAAAACTCATTAGTCAAGTTTTGATATATAGCATTTTCTTTGAAATTCTATTGAAAATATTTTCTATTGTCCTCATGTATTCTTCTTTGATCCTTCTGATACTTGGGAGCATACTTCTTAATTTTGAAATACACGAAATATACTTAATTATCTTTTTGTTCATTTCTAGCATAATTACACTGGGGCTGTAACTAGTCCTACATGATTTCAGCTCTTTAAATCTTTAAAAGACTTGGAGGGCCGGCCGAACAGCTCAGCGGATTAAAGCGCACGCAGGGAGGCACAGGGACGGGGTTCAGTCCTCCCAGGCCTGCCCTGCGGGCCTCACTCACCGGCGAGCTGAGACTGGACAGGCGCACACCTGCAATCCCAGTCTTGGGAGGCTGGAAACAGACAGATCACTAAGAGTCTGACCTAGCAGTGAGACCCCGAACACCCTGTAGACCCTTCCCTTCATACAAACAACAATTTTAAAGACTTGTTTAGTGGTCCTGTATATAGCTGGTTTTGAACAAAGTTTCACCTGTTCTTGGAAACAAAATATATTTTATAATTTTTGGATGCACAGTGCCTAGGTCAAGCTTATTAACTGTGTTGCTCAGATCTTAGCTAAGATCTGTATTTTTATGTGTTTTGTTTCTATTTGACACTTAATTCTACATGCTTGTGGGATATATATATATATATATATATATATATATATATATATTACTAAGAAATTTATGCTAAAATTTACTCTTGTTCAGCTTCTTGTCATTGTTCCACCAATTTTTAGCTGACATAATTAGGTTGATACAAATTTACTGTCTTTCTAGTTCATCAAATCACTGATCATTATGAATAACTATTTATTTCTAGTAGTTTTTGGCCTTAGTTTCTATTTGCACTGATATTAAATGAAACTACTTTGACTTTCTTTTTTCTTTTTGGTACCAGGAATGGAATTCCCGACTTGGCACTTGCCAGGCAGGTGCTATGCTGCTGAGCTATATGCCTGGCTATTTAGACTTTTTTTGGTTAGTTTTATATGGTAGAAATACAGCTATACTTAATCCTTTAACTTTTAACACAAAGCTAAACACTTAAATATCTTTTGCATATTGTGGAGTTCCCTGAAGCACCCAGTGTCAGTGTCAGCTCGGGTTGACTGGGGTGGTGGTGGGGAGACCCATGCCCCCAGGAGGCAGAGCCTCTCCAAGGTGGGGTGTTTCGCTAACTCCAGGGAAGGTGGGCCTTATGGGAAAGAGTAAGTTCCCTAGGGAATAATCAGCTAAAAGTTATTAATCCAGCCTGCTGTGGCGCCTGGGCTGTTAGGGTCGTGGGCTCGCCGGCCCGTGGCCTTCCGGCAGCAGTGGTTACACGGGGGCCCCTAGCTGCCATCGTTCGCTGAGAATCCAGCGCCTCCAGGGCTGTGGTCATTCGATCCGGTCCGCAGTGACTTGCAAAGCGGCACCAGAACTGCCATACAACAGCAGGAGGACCCAGGGAAGAAAGACTAGAAGAGCCCGGACTCTCCTGGTTCCGACAGGGACCCTGCCCTGGGCATCTGAATCACGTGCTGTCTTCTTCTGGGGCTTCTCCACTGTCCTTGTTTTTAGGACCACCTTTGTGGCGTGCCCGCCTGACTACAGGATGCACGACTGGGCCTGCAAGAAGCGAGAGGCCCGGGAAGCATTGAGGCCAACGACCTCCCTGTCACAGGACCCAGCTGCTCCGGACTCAGAAAGATCCAGCTGCCTGGGATGTGGGTTCAGGTGGGCCTGGAGGAGAGCTGCCGCTCCACCCCAGGCTGCCCGCCGTCTGCCCCCTCCACAGGGCAGGTAATGAAAGGGACTGGGAAAAAGAACTAACAGTTTTTATTCTCTTTAAAATAAAAATATAAAAATAAATTATTCAGCCGAACAATATGAATTGAATATGTTACCATGGTTTGCAGTTTGCCTTGCCAGGCTAAAACAAGCATCTGCACTCTGCAGAACTCAATAAATGCCTTTATTGTCCCTCAGGAAAGCTGGGAGTTTGAGTCAGTCTGGGGCTCCATCTCTGGGGGTCCCCTGGCCCTCCTCTGAGACATTCTCTGTCTCTCACGTTGTCACTGGCTGCCCTATCAGGGTTTGCTGCCCCAGCCTGGCAGCATGGCATGTTTTGGATCCTGATATTTAAATCTAGTTGATTATTGCTTTGTATCATTTAAATTCTGTAATTTTTATCATTTTTTCCCCATATTTCCATTTTTTCACTATTTTTTATGTTTTCACTTCAGGTAGGTATTGATTATGAACTCAGATATCCAGTGTATTTACCTTTGTTCCATTTATTCTTGGATTGGAGTGTGAGCCGAGTGTCTAGCTGCGTGTCTTAGCTGCTTTATGTGCTTTTTCTTCCTTGCGTTCTTTGGGGACTTGACTAATTTTTATCCTGTTTGAGTGCAGTAAGGTGCCACCCCCTTGGTGTATGGCACTGTGAGACTGACAGATGAACACCCTTATATTTGCTGTCCCCGTGTCTCTCGCCCGGTGCCATCTCCACTTGGTAGCAACAGCCAACTTGTACCCCTTTTATGCAGAATTTTGCCTTCTCATATGGATGACATCATAGTGTACACAAGCATTAGAACATAGCTCCTGACAACCGAAATAACGTACTTGAAATTTATTCATGCGGGGCTTTGGAGAGTCAACAGTCCATCCTTCTTATGGCAAATAGTTTGGGAAATCATATCAACTTTTAGTGTACTATAGTTTATCCATTAGCAAGTTGAAAATCATTCCGTGTGGTTTCTATTTTGGGGCAGTTATGAATAAAGTTGCTATAAATATTTGCATATAGTTTTTTATGTGAACATTAGTTTTAACTTTTCTTGCATAAAGAATGGCATGGAAAGCTTGGTTTGTATAATAGATGTATGTTTAACTTTATAAAAACTATGAAACTGTTTGGCAAAGTGACTATACAGTTTTGTCTCCCAGCAATACATAGCAGTTCTACCTAGGCATTTATTGTATCCACGTCTGAAATGTGATTGTAGCCATTCTCGTAGCTGCCCTTCTGTTTTGGTTTTATTTGGGTTTCCCTGGTAACTGACCAGGCAGAGCAGGTTTTTAGGCATTTACTTGATCTTCCTGTTCCCTCTTTGTATTTGTTCTAACTTTCACCTTTTTAGAATCATGTCATTTATTTTCTTGTGCTTAGCTTTTAAGAGTTTTTCAGATGCTCTTGGAGTGCTTTTGTTAGATGCTACATGGAGCCTTCCATCTCGGACAGACAGGGGGAGCAGATCTGATGATGAGGACCCACCCTGGTGGGGGCAGACTGAGAAGGGCCAGTGGAGGCACTGGAGAGAGGCTGGGATGCAGGGAGGCTGGGAGGCAGGGAGGCTGGGAGGCAGGGAGGC
>PVKA01020286.1:0-40604 GCA_004027165.1 Ctenomys sociabilis | reverse complement strand
AAAAAAAAAAAAAAAAAAAAAAAAAAAAAAAAAAAAAAAAAAAAAGTGTTGCTGGAAAACTGGCTTTCCACAAGCCAAAGGCTAAGATTAGACCCATGCCTATCACCATGCACGGTCAAAATGGAGCAAAGATTTAAATATTAAGACAGAAACACTAAGCCTTCTGGAGGAAAATGTAGGTAGAAATCTTAAAGACATAGGGATAGGTAGAGGGTTCATGAACAAAACCAAACTGCACAGGAAATATTTCAAAGAATTAACAACACCATTAGTGCACATGTATCACTGTGCGCTAATCTGGGATCTCATCTTTTTGAAAAGTTTCTACACTTTAAAGCAAATATCCAACCAAGCAAAAAGAAAATCCACAAACTGGGAAAAAATTTATAGCTGACTGTCTCTCTAAAAGAGGCCTTCTATCTAGAGCATATAATGAATTTTAAAAAAATCAGACCCTCAAATTCAAAGACCCAACCCAAAAATGGCATGCAAGGTGAACATATACTTGCCAGAGGAAGAAATGCAAATGGCAAATAAGTATATGAAAAAAAGTTCAACACGATTGGTCATTCAAGAAATACAAATTAAAACAACACTGAGATTCCATCTGTCCCCAGAAAGAATGGCTAACCTCAAGAAGTCAGCCAATAACAAATACTAGAGAGACCTATTAGGAATATCAATCCTGGATATTTATCTTTAGGAAAGTATACATTTGTTTGATCTTTTTTCTTGAGGTTTGGCCCACTGCAGGAGTGTCTATTTCTCTCATGGTTGCAGGGTATCCGGTTTTCCATACTGGCTCCTCCTGAGGGCCTGGCCCTGTCTGACTGGCTATAATATTTCTATCTAACTCAGCAGCCTACAACAATATCACTTCTCAGATGTTACTGTTTCTGCTTTACTTTTTATTCTGCTTTGTGCATTGCTGGGAAAGGAAATAAGACCTTTTTGGGCTGGACACGACAGGGAGGTCCTATACCACTGAGCTATGTCCCCAGCTCACTCTGCCTTCTTAATTTTTTTGTTTGCCTGAGAGAAGGTTGTACTCTCCGGTCCAGGCTTGCCTTGAACTTGCACTTCCCCTGCCTCAGTCTCTGGAGTGCTAGGGTTATAAGAAAGCACTACCATACTGAGATTGCTTTACTTTCGGTTTATCTCCAGACTTAGTTTGACTGAACTACAATGACCACCATCAGGAGACGTGAAGATGCATTTCACACCCTAAAGGGTCATTGTTTTTCCCCTCACTATATTTTGGGAGCGGCAGGAAGCTAGGAAATCGATCAGATGTACATAGGTGGGAATGGGCCACAGTGCCAAAAGTAAACGAGCTACTTCTGTCCTGAGAAAAAACAGACATCCTGTCTGGTTTAGACCAGCTATTAGTCATTAGGCAAACTTGTGTCATGTGTTGCAAACTTTACAAAAGTATAGGATCATTTTGTTGTGTGCTGAGTTAGTCTTGCCCATCAGGCGGACTAGCGACCACCTAGCCCAGTTTTGTCTTCTTCTTGTCTATCTTTCTCATTCCTGTTGCCGTGTCTCCCTGGGTAGAACCATTCACAGTAAGACCAGCAGATCCCTATATTTGGATGCCAAATATTAGATAAGTGTGGGTGAAGGAACCGTTTCAAAAGAGTGCGCATAAGGGAGGGAAGTGGATTGGTTAGAGCCAGTAGTAGTCTGCACTGGTGTGCACTGGTGCTGACACACCAGGTGTAAAGCTTGGGGATGGGGCTCACTTGGGCCAGGAGGGGCTCACTTGGGCCATAGAGATAAAAAAGCATGAAAAGACAAAGAGGCTTGGGAAAAGCCTAACAGAGATTCAATTGTGTTAATAATAGGAAAAACACTTTCAAGAACTATATATATATATATATATATATATATATATATATATATATATATATATATATATATATTATATATATATATATATATATATATATATATATATATATATATATATATATATATATATATATATAAATGTTTGGTTTTTGTACTTGTGCTACTTTCTAAGACTCTGAGTGGAGCACTATTTTAAAGTCAAATCCGAAATGGGACAAGGAGGGTAGAACAAAGGTACAGCAAATAAGAATTGAAACCCTCTAGTTTTGTTCAATTAGATAAGAAAAGAAAAAGTTTTTCAAATCACGAGCCCTTGGTTCCAAGCAGCAGAGTGCCACTGGGAGGAGGGACACAAATTGGGGTCTGGTGTTAGGCAGAGGTTCTCCAGCCACCTGCCCATCTGTTTGCCCCATTCAGCCACAGAGGTTGGTGTGTATCCCCAACTACAGTCCTGTGTGCCAGGTGCTAAGTAGGAGGGTCACGACTGTGGTACCATATGGCTTTGGCACTGGCTATGCGCGTTGCTGGCATCACAGATTTATTAGGCTCAAGATAGTGTCTGTGCTTAAAATCTGGGCCAAACTGAAACACCCAATGTGTTTACAGAGCCACAATCCTGACCAAGGAAGCTTAGGAAAATTTCACTGAGTCACAGATCTGATCTAAGTTGTATGTCTTCATGAATCCACACCTTTTAAAACCTTAAAAGAATTAACACAAGCTGTGGCTGCTTGGGGCACTACTGCTCCTTTCCCCTTGAACTTCAGCAGAAATGCTAGGACAACAGACTATGGCCTCAAATGAGTGGAAAGGAATAGCTAAAGCACATTTGTTGGACTATTGTAGAGAGAACATTTCTTTAAATTCAGCAGGAAACAGGCAGGAAATGTGTTTTACAACTTTGTCATTACAAAAGATTTGCTCCTTGGAAAGGATACTTTGGCTAGCAGGAACAATCAGCTGACCTTTACATTGTGATTGCATAACAAACTAATAGATCTACATTTAGGGCCTGGAGAGAATTCACTTGCAAAGGTAAAACATTCCATAATGGCTTCTATTCTATCAGGCAAGGCCCTAATGAACCTTTGCAAGATTTAGCTGCAGGTTTGTTACAAGCTACTTGACAAGATTGTCAGTGACAGGAAAGCTAGCAAACTGAGAGCTCAACTGTTGGCCTTTGAAAATGAATTAAATGCTGTAAAAAGTAATGCCATATTAATGTGCCATGCTGTAAAAGGCTCAAGTCAATAGCCTCTGATGATTACCAGCTGTGCTGATAACTTATTACTATTATGGACTGTTGGACTACGTAGGGTTATATTGCTAACTTCAACTACCTACAATCTGTGGACTGTCATCAAGTATAAAAAGGTCCTCTAAAGACTTCTCCAAATACAGCTTCTGTAACTGCAATGGAACACCTATCTGTAACAAAGCAACACAAAAAAGGGGATGCGTTGGGAGCCACAGGAAGCTAGGAAATTGATCAAAATGTGTGCAGGTGGGACTGGGCCTCAGTACCTAAAACAAACAAGCTACCTGGGTCCTGAGATAAACATCCTGTCTGGTTCAGGCCAGCTATTAGTCACTAGGCAACCTTGTGTCATGTGTTACAAACTTTACAGAAGTATAAATAAAGGATCTTTTTGTTTTGTTGTGTGCTGAATTAGTCTTGCCCATCAGGCGGACTAGCGACCACCTAGCCCAGCTCTTGTGTTCTTCTTGTCTATCTTTCTCATTCCTGTTGCCGTGTCTCCTCGGGTAGAACCGTTCACAGTAAGACCAGTGGATCCCTACAACTATATCTGCCTTTTCATTGTTGGAGAAAAAGCTACTCAACTGGCAATATAGGAGCTGCGGAGATAGCTGAGTGGTCTAAGTGCCTACCTACAAGAACAAGAACCCGGGTTCAACCCCTAAAACTGCACACCCCTGAAGCCAGGCACAGTGGGCATGCCTGTAATCCCAGCACTGGGTGGTCTGAGAGAGGATCACTGTGAGTCCAAGATGTGTATGGAGATCCTGAACCAAATGAATAAACAAATAAATAGAACATTAAAAAAAAACAACAATGTATTAGATATGCTACAAATAATGTACAAATCACTTTTATTATTTATATCGATTTTTGTTTATTCATAAACGGCAAAATTCTGAAGCATATTCAAATTAGGAAAGAGCAACTAAATTTTAATTTAATATAAAACACATTAGATTGGAAATGGTACATATGGATAATATAGAGCCTAAATACTTCTAAAGTTCAAAGATCTTAGGCTTTTTGTATAATAACCTCAACCAAGAGAATGGAGAAGAATCAGGGTGAAATATTATTGAATATTCTAACGGAAAAGGGGAAGGCTAATGTCTTGTGGATGAGATCTGTCTATTATCGAAGGTAAATGGAAGCAATAACCTTAAAAATGTTTTAAGTTTAGGCGAATACTGATTGTAAGTTCAGAGTAAATGCTGAGTACATGCGATAAAATATTTTTAAAAAATAATGACTTTTAAAAAAATTAAAAGGGCCAGCCAAATAGCTCAGCAGGTTAAAGCACTTGCAAGCAGGCAAGGGGCTGGTGTTTCCATCCCCTGGACTGCTGTGCCGGCCCCGCCCCAGGGCACACTGAGACACAATTGAGAATGGGCGAGGTGGCACATGCCTGTAATCCCAGCTCTTGGGAGGCTGTAAACAGGTGGATCACTATGAGTCCGATCTAGCAGTGAGACCCTGGACACCCTGTAGACCCTTCCCTAAAATACAGAAAAAAATAAGTAAAATAAAATAATGACTTTTGTGAATACACTTTAACAATGAAATAAACTGAAGTAGCTAAGCAAAGTGAAATCAGAAATACTAAGAGAAAAATGCTTTATTGTATACATTTAGTAGACTGTGAAGTTACTAAAAAGATTAACATGGAAAAAGAGCCTGCTAAAATTTGCCTTCTGCCCTGTCTTTCTCCAGCACTTCCCCAAGTCTCTGGACATACTAATCATGTGAGCTGGAGACCTGGAGCTCCTGTCTGAGGGCTCTAGCACCCACCCTGTTGCTGGGCCTAATTCCTTTGTCTGGTGTGTGTATGTGTGTGTGTGTGTGTGTGTGTGTGTGTGAGAGAGAGAGAGAGAGAGAGAGAGAGAGAGAGGCAGAGAGAGAGACAGAGACAGAGATAGAGACAGAGACAGAGACAGAGAGAGAGTCTGGTGACCTTTTATGACATTCTTGATGAGTGGCAATGAGCGGTGCACACTGCAGTGCTCAGTATTCGTATTTGGAATGGATAAACCTCCTTCTCATCCCTTTGGCTCCTCTTTGCCTCTTCAACTGTGCAGTTGGGTTGGCTCAGTTGGTGTTCTGTAACTGCTCTGTGGCCATCAGTGACACAGGACATGCTGACAAAGCTCCTTGTTGCCTTGAGTTCAAGCTGGGGGCTGAGAGGTTATCCCCAATGTCCTGGTTTCCCTTCAGCTGCCCCCATGGAGCCCTCTGTATGGCTTTGCCTCTTTCTAGTCAGTGTGGTACTCTTGCTTGGTACTCTGTCCTTGACTCCTAACACGGCAAGGTAATGTGCTCTGTTGGCCTGGTCCTGGTGCCTAGCAGCCGTAGCACCCCTGATTCAGAATATTAATTCTTTCAACTTTTATGCAAACTCTGGATTAAGCTTTTCTCCAGTGACCCATTAGCCCCATGGGGTCTGCTAAAATTTTAGTCTCTGTCTCTGTCTCCCTCTCTCCCTCCCTCCCTCCCTCCCTCCCTCTTACCTTCTCTCTCTCCCTTCCTCCTTCTCTCTCTCCCTCCTGTGCTCTCTCTCTCTCTCTCTCTCTCTCTCTCTACCTCTCACTCTCTTTCTGCCTCTCTCTCTCTCACACACACACACTCTGTTGTACAGTCCAGACTGGCCTAGACCTTGAACTTACTATGTTTCCCCATCTCTTAAACTCTGGGCAGTCCTCCTGTCTCAGTATCCCTGGTATTGGAATAACAAGGATTTGCTATGGTGCCTGGTTCTTTAGCTGGCTTCTTCCCTATGACACAAAGCATCTCTTTACTCTTTGATGCTCTGAGAAAGACAAAACATTCTACAGGCAACAAGCATTTCCTTGGAAGTATTTGCTACTTTTCAGGTCTAATTTTCTTAGTTTCATGACTTCAGTTCTCCTGAGACATCTAGAAAATTTATGGCATTATATATTATTCAGGCTTTTGTTCTAGTTGTTAGGTTGGAAATGACATTGTTTTGTTTCCAATTCTCCATTTTCAATTCTTTTGCCAAGACTGCCTCTTAGAATGCCTTTCCCATAACAGGGCTTATAATGTTTGTTGTTAGTGACAGAGAAAGCATGCTACAGGAATAACTTCTTGCTAATGTCAAAATTGGCTAATGGACCATTCTTCCCAGCTTTGAAATTTAAGAATTGAGACTCACATTACTTTGTTTGTTTTCAGAAGGCAAGTTAGAGAATTTAGTCAAATCTAATATTACAGATTTAGGATAGGAGGGTCCATTCATGTTCTGATAAACTGTGGCCTTCTCTTGGTGTCAGAGATTTTAGAAATGAAATCTTATGTAGTGTGGCATGGTCCTGTGATTTTTCATGAAGATGGATTACACATGCCAGACAGGAGTTTTCCATTAGGCTGGTAATATCCTCTTGCTGAAATCCTGTTGTATGAGAATGAATTTCTGTTCTGCCACCAGAGCACTGAGCAGGCCTCGGAGGTACAGAAGTGACCCAAGAAGGTGAAGTATTTGACTTCCAAATGTTAGGTAAAAGCAAATTTCGGGCACCTTAAACACTGGCTACTGCATTTATATCTCAGAGAAGGGCGAGATGGTTGGAAATGAGCTTGACCACCCCCTCTCTGCTTCAGCACGAGAAGTCCTGCAGTTTTGTCAAGGATGTGTGAAGTTTTCTTATCATCAGAGTTGCACTTAGGAGGGCATCCAGCTGCTGGTCTGCTCATGTTCTTTCCTGGACGCCACTAGCCACAACAGTTTACTGCATCGATTATAGAAAAAATCATGAGCACTAGCAGAGCTCCAGCTACACCTGTGTGTTGCCAAGCCAGTAAATCGCAGCCAATCATCAGCTTAGATCGTGGTGGAAATGAAGGCCCAGGGAAGGCATATTATTTTGAGTAAGGAGCACAGGCACAAGGCAGAAGAGGAATGGTCTTGGTTGAACCGGAACAATAAAATCAATGCACATGTGGTGTGTTCTCCTGGCAATCTACTGGGTTGTTTATTCTTAAAGAAAAGGATACAGGAATCACAGTGTAAGCTTATAGGTTTGCAGTTGTCATGGGCACAGCCCACCTGCGTGGCAGTATGGTACAGATTTTGTGACTTCTCTTTTATGAGGGTTTCTTTGTTTTTTTATTTTGTTTTTTTATGAGGGTTTCTAACTCAAAGTACTGTGATGTCACTGCTTGGCCGAACGTGATCTTCAGAGACTTCAGTCTGGCAACGAATTGCTTTCCTTAACATATTTATGATTTTATTAAACCCCTGGCGCCCTAAAACCAAGCGCGCATGTTTACAAGGTATTTTTTTTTTCTTGCTTTCAATCTTTGAGCAAAATAAACAGTGCTGCAGTTGCTTTCAGTGATATTGTTTTATAATCAATTTGAAAAGAAATTTTATAATCAATTGATTGAGAGTCAATTCTTCTGGGGGAAAAATGAAAGCAGAATTGCTGTCTAACTACAAAACTGTTACTTTTATCACATTTTTAGGAGGTAAAGATTCACCAATGTTGTTGCCATTTTCTTTAAGTTTCTAGAATAGGTTTACAGGGCATGCTTGGGTCCATCCTCGGGAGTTGGTGAGGGTACATAAAATGTCTCTTTTATCTCATTCCTCTTCCCTTCCTCCCATGTGCTCCATTTCTTGGTCCCATTGCTTTTTCTTTTTTCTTTTTTTATGTATTTAGTACAGGGTCTCCAGGGTCTCTTAGTGATTCTCCTGCTTTCAGCCTCCCAAATGCTGGGGTCACAGGCGCGCTCCACCATATCCAGTCTCCATGGCCTTCTCAGCACGCCCCGGGGAGGGGCTGGCAAAGCATGCTGGGAACTGAGCCTTGGCCGCTGCGCTCTGCCTAAGCAGGCGCCTCGGTCAGCTGAGCTATCTGGCCAGCGCTGCCCGTCCCCCAATGCTTTTTGCAAGAGATCCCCTTGCTTCCCATTATGTTTTTCCTGTCTCTTTAATGCATTTATAATTTGGATGGCTCATAAAAAGGCATTCAGTATTTAAGGTGTGTCTGTTTTATTTTACTCAGCATTATAGTCTCAAGGTGAATTCATCTTTCTGCCAAAGACTTGTTCATCCTCCCTCATGGCAGTGTAGTACTCCACTCTGGACAGATACATACCACATTTACTTCGGGCTTTGAATTTTATTTCCTTGCGACTATGTAGAAAATGACATAGATATGGAATTTGGAGATGGACAACTTGTATTGAAATCTCACAACTATCCATTACGGAACAAATCACTAATCAGAATTAATTGAATCTTTTTATTTATACAAATATTTAGATCATTGCTTGCTTCCCTTTTTTAAGCTTTCACATCAGCGTTATGCTGAATCATACTTGTTGGCAAACATGTACTATTCTGCAACCTATAAGGTGCAAGAAGAGGCTGGAATTATATAAATATGAGCTATGGGATAAAAGCCAAAACCTTAATCTAATGCAGCAATGTGAAGTGCTTTGGTCTTCCGTGGTCTGCTCGTGTTACAAGCTCCACTAAAAAAGAGAAGGTAACCTCCTCCTCGTTCTCTCTCTCTCTCTCATCCTGCACAGTCCCACTGTCATGATTACTGCCCATGGTAATTCAGGGAAAAATGGTCCCTAATGCAGAATACCGTGCCTTGCTCGGGCCGCTGTAGAGTGGCGCGGCATTGCACATCTGCTGTGTTATTCTTCATAACAAACTAAGGAGAGGATGGAAATTCTTGAGCACTGGGAGACAAGAGACTGCCACTGAGCAGCGGCTGGTGGGGAGCTGCCTGGGATGAAAGAGAAGGAAACTCGTCCTCCTGGTAGCCCTCTGGGGACCAGAGAATGTCAGAGATAAGCCTGCTTGTGTTCAGGTCTTTGCTGCATCTTGTACTATGAATAACCACTATGAAGACAGCAATAGACAATGTGCTACTCATTGAAACTGTCCTACGAAAGGGTTTTGAAACTGTCTCAATGTCATTTGTTTCTCAATAAAATTAATAAAGAAAATAAAAAATAAAAAAGGGTATGCAATGTAAACGTCTTAGAAAATGCCTCAATCTTCTCAGTGACTTATGCCTAGCCCACTAGTGTTTTGCATTTTAGCCCATTATTTCTAGATAATGAAAATAAGCTACCATTTCTTTCTCTTGTATAAAGTACAAAAAAGTATTACTAACTTAGAGATATGTTACAGGAGAAACGAAGCAACGGAAATTTACACTAACATTTATTTTTATAATATTTTTTTCAAAATATTTTCTAAACTATTTCATTTGCTTTTAATCAAATAGAAAGAAGAGACAGGTTAGAAAACTCTCAAATTTTAATTTAGTGTTTGTTCTTTTGCTACTTTGCCTGTACATTACTCACAGTACTAGAATTTACCAAAATTTTTTTTAAATAGAACTTGTTTTAAAAATTTTAAGGTAAATGTAATAGTAAGTTAATAGCAGTTGTACTTAAAATACTTTATAGGGAATACTCTGTGATTAGGGAAGAGAGTCAGGATATATCTGGGAAACAGGCCAATTGCATTAAAATTGTGAATTAAAAACAAATGTGTGCCTGTGTGTATAATTTATAATATAATTACATAAACATGCATTTCATGGCTTAAATACTGCGGCTCCTGCTTTATTGTTTAAGGAACTGAGGGCCAGAGAGCTTGAGAGTGCTGCCCAAGGCCATTAGAGTCCATCCCTGAGGCAGCCTGTATAAATTACAGACTGGAAAACGAGACTCTGGACACCGGAAGTCTAGGTGTTGGCTGGATGCCAGCTCTGCATCTTCTCTGAGTCCAGCACACATTGGACCCCGCTCAAGTTTACTTGTGTGCCCTCTGTCCTGAGACCCCAGAGATGCTCACGCTTCACTAATGGAAGGCAGTGCGAGGTCTCTTCAGAACCATGATGGCCCGGGGCAGGCAACACTGTCCGTGTGCTTCGCTCTCTGAACAGAGCAGCAATTTTTTGTATGGCAATGACGATGGATTTCCTGTCTTAGTTCTATGCTCACAGCCCGTTATCCTTGTTAGAGTCCAAGAGGGTGCAGTCTATCTCTCCTGCCCATCACTTCTCTCCAGGGCTTTGTTCAGTTCTGGGCATCTATGGAATGTACTATGTATTGCCTGATCAATAAATAGAACAGTGAGTGCCCTTAATGGTGATCTCTTAATCTAAATTATTTGAATTTGGGGAGTGGGAGTCATATATATTTCTTGAGCCTTGGTCCTCTGTTTGAAATATAATAGCAATAATATGTGGCCATTGAATAAGAGAGAGAGAGAGAGAGAGAGAGAGAGAGAGAGAGAGAGAGAGAGAGAAAATAATCACTTAGAAACACCTCAAGAATTCACAAACATTATGTGCTGTCGCTTGGAGTGTGGACCACAGTTTTGATAGTTTACCTGCTGCATCCACTTGAGTCAGAAGCACCCAACTGGTTGTGTCAGCACAGCTCTGGATGTGGCTGAATGGATCAATGAAGATGGAAGGCCCTGCCTTGGGTATGAGTGGTGCCAGCCGGTAGTGTTGTAGTGGAATGGAATGAAAGGGGGAAAGAGGACGCCTCCCTGCTATTTCTTCAGGAGAGCTGCAGCCTTTGCCTTCGCCTTTATCCTGGACATCCATCTCCTGGCTTCCCGCGCAGATCCTTCAGCCCCCGATGTGGACTCCCATGTACTGTTTTTGTGGCCCATCTTCTATTTTTCTCATCCTTAATCCTCCCAAACTTGCTTTCATCCCTCACTCCTTTCCTATCCCTATTCTGTTAATGTATGGAGAATCTCAGGAAGCCAATTCCTCTTCCGAACTCAAGGCAAAGAAATTAATAATGCCTGTAATTTCTTTTTTTTTTTTTTTGTGGGAAGATGGGTGATGTAAGACCAGAAACAGAGAGGTGATATGCCCAAGAACTGAGGTGGTATAGGCAAAAGTGACAGTTGATGCCAAGCAGTAGTCATTTAATAACAAATAAAATAATGTAAATTAACATCAAAAAAGCACAGGATATTCTATCTAAAATCTTATTTTACTCATAGGATAAGTTGTCAAGGGTCATCACTTCTCTTTCATAGGTAAATGCACTAGGATTTGTGAATGCTAGATAATACTTCTATTAAGTGAAGAGGCTTGAATCTGACCTCCATTCTGTTTGAATCTAATGACCACATTTTCTCTATGTCAAGGTCTTAAAACAAAACAAAAAATAATGCTGGCCTGTCTGATTTCATTGCAAGATAAATTTTGTTTGTTGATTCCGCTCAAGGTTTAAGCCAGAAACTTATTTAAAAAGAAAAAAAAAAAAAAAACAAAAAGATCTTGAATTTTTCCAGGGTGCCTGTCTTATGATAGGCTCAGTTGAAATTCTTCCCTCGTCCTCCAAGGATACTTTTGCTATTTTGTTAGATCAGAGTCCAAGCCTGACCACCCAGCTCCCCTAATTTCATTTGTTTAATCTGATAATGCGGAGACTCCTTGGGGACAAATATCAATGAATACTGCCAGGAAAGCGGACATGCAGAGCAAATATGAACAGAAATAAAGAGTAAGGAAGTCAGTAGGAGATGCCCAGATGGGGAGGCCGGCTTTCCAGACAGAGCCGCTGCCCCAGAGGAAGCAAAGCTGGGCAGATGAAATCACCTCAGGCTCCAGTTCAGCTTAAACAACACACAGATGGAAATGCCTTCATATGAGCTTGTTTTGTGAAATGGTTCACAGTAGATCACCTGGATTACTGTCACATGGGGGGATTAGTGCAGAGTTCTTTAGCTTGTGTTTGGCAGTGCAGTAAAAATCACTCAGTTTTTTAGGATACCAAGTTCTCTTTACGTACACCCCTGTGTACAAATGTACAGACAAACGCACAGGATTAATTTGAAATACAGGATGCTAATTAAATAACACAAAATAGAAGAGAAGGTTTAGTTAGTAGCCCTTTGCTCTGTAAAGTATGCTTTTTTTCGTTTCAGTATAGGGACTCAACTGAGGTCTTAAGAATGAGCTACAGCCATTGTCTTTATATTTTATTTTAAGGCAAGGTTTTGCTGAATCACTCAGTTGCCCAGGCTGGAATAGAACCTCCTGCGTCAGTCTGCTGACGTGCTGGGATTATAGGCATGCACCAACACACCCTACTTATTTATTCATTTTTATATTCTCTGTTTGAATGTAAAAGATTCATACATCCATAAACCAGTTCTCAGGTCTGAAACATTTTTGGAAAAATATAAAATATGTCGAACTTTAGGTATGTGAAATTTATTACACACTTATAAAATTTCCAGGTCAAAAAAATCCAGCTTACTGATAAAGAATAAAGTGAGTGTTATATGGACAGAACATAATTTAGAACTACAGAGTATTATCTCCCAGAATCCCTCATCGTCTGCCTTACCTCCCTGTCTTGTCTGCTCACAAAGGTTACCACTTAGCTGACTTTCGTATATTTATGTAATTCAATAGAAAATGTTTGCCAGTGTTTCTCCTGAATTTTGCCTCCTAAGCAGTCGATATTCAATACAATAGGGCAGTTTTAAATATTGAAAAATTATGCAAATGCAATAATTTGTGTCTGCTTCTTTGACCACATGTCAGTGTATGTGACGTTTTTCCAACTCCTCTGATTACCTGCATGGAGTTTTAATTGTTTAAAGGTACCACACAGAGGCCAGGAAAATGGCTCAGTAGAATAAGCACTTCCCTGGCAAGTGCAAGGGCTTGAGTTCAATCCCCATTTCCACTAAAAAACACTACATTGTGAGAATATGCCTTTCTATCTAAGGGACCTGCTCACTGTCATGTTGCACCTTGTTCTTCCTCTGTGAGTGAGGATGTGCAGGTATTTCGAGAAGATTTATTCCTGAGAACACAGAGGTCTGCCAGTGTTCATACTTAGTTGACAATATCAAATAGATTTTTATACTTTCGTTAGTACTTTGTGAGACTGCTGCTCCAAGACAAGCCACTTTCCGATGGATGGACTGTGTTTTCAAAGATATCAATAAAAATGCAAAGCACTACTTTAATTAAAATATTCTCTTGACCAATGCCTTGAGTTGCCTCCCTCTGGTGGTTCTGTACCTCTGAGCTTTAGAATTGCTCATATACCTGAATCAGCAGAACTGTGAGGTGACTGGGTCATGGCACTTCTGAAGAAACGTACCACTTTATTTTATTTTTAGGTCTCTAACAAATGCCCATATGTCTTACAAAAGAGTTTTTTGGTTTTTTTTTTACTATTGCTTTGGACAACCTCTTACCCTATAATGTGGACACTGCTCTCCTTCTGAGCAGAACATATCCTAGATCCAGCATGGGCAAGATGGATAGATAATCTTCCGGTGAAGGTGGAAAGTTTTCACGGTGTCACCACATGTCACAGCCAAGGCTCACCTGCGTCCTATCTGCAGTCAGTGACGTTAGAGCCCAGGCACTTTCTTTCCAAGGTTCTGCAAAAAGACTAAAGCAAGGAAGCGAGTTTCATTAGCACCGAGTTGGAAGGATCTCTTTTTAGAGTTCTGGGGTTCTTCTGCCCCACTGCAGGTGGAGAAAAGGTTGTGAAATAAAAACATAAGTGTAATAGTAATTAAGGCTGCTGGGAAAATATGTCAAAAATGAAGAAGACACAGTAAACGATATTGAAGGATGGATAAGTGTTCTAGAACATAGGATTCTGGAGACTTCTTTTAATTAGAAAAATAAATGTCATGCAGACTGAATCACCAGAGTGTAATGAAGCTGATTCCTGTTGAAGGTGATTTCAGTCAACTAATGCCAGTGGAAAGGACAGGGAATGACGCTGAGTCACGCTCGCAGTAATAAATATGCACACTGAATTTTGTATCCACCATCAGTTCAGCTGAAAGAGATTAAATAAGGGAATGATGAATGCCTTTATCGCCATGGAGTTTTAATTGTTTGAAGATACCACATTGGTATCCTAAGTTAGGTGGTCCTAAGTCAGGGGCAAAGATAAGAAAGAACAATTTCTCAGAAAAGGAAGTGCATGTTAAAGTACCACCAGGCTTGCAATTTGTGGGATGCCTCATGAGTCATAGGATAATGCTCCTGCTCATAAAGGATGGCACTGACTTCTACCAATATTAAAAATGTCAGGACTTTTCTCCTGCAGGAAGACTCAATGACGAGTCAGAAGCCATGGAAGTACCTTCCTCTGGAACCAGACCCCATCATGCCTGTGCAGGGCAAGGCCCTGCACTGCCTTCTGCAAAGCTGCAGAGCTGGAGACACCAAGGGTACACTAAAGAGCCCCCAGTTTTACATAACTGGAAGCACAGCAGAGGGCTCATTCCTCAAAGCTGACCTGTTTTAATCAACTGGGATTGCAAGTTTCCATACATGGTACCTGTTCTTTTACGGAATGCAAGGCCCTGTGGTGTCTGCAGGTGGGATGCATTTGATAAATAAATAAAAATAAATCAGTAAGTGCTGTTTTTAGAGTAGATAGGGGCCAGGGAGGTGGCTCAGAAAAATAAGTGCTTTCCTGGCAAGCACAAGGGCCTGAGTTGAATCCCTGGTTCCACAAAAAAAAAAAAAAAAAAAAAAAAAAAAAAAAAAAAAAAAAAAGTAGATAGGGGCAATAGAAAAAGGAATAGATGGTACTTAATATTTATAAAAATATTCACTGTGCTAGCTGATATAGTTATGATGTAATATATTTTCCCCAAACCCTATACCTCTAGAAATTATCATTATATTACATAAGACAGTGAGGAATCTGATGAGAATAAAAATGAAATGTGTGAAGAAACAATGGCAATTTGGGGAGGTAGGACTTACTTTTGGGTTTTTCTAACATTTCTTTAATTTTTTTTCCTTAAAAAACTTGTTCTATAGATAAACAATGAGTATAATTTCATAGTGAAAATTGCTGTGTGAGATAATTATCATTACTCATTGCAATAAAACATTAAGAAAATGTAACTTTGGGGAGAGAAAAATGCATTGCTTTACCTCAGTGTAGCAAATCATCATCTTTTTAATCAGGCAGAATGACATATATTTTCAAATAAGAAAGAAGTCAACAATAAGTTTCTAAGAAAAAAAGTAGGGCCAGGGAGATGGCTCAGTAGAATAAGCACTTCCCTGGCAAGCTCAAGGGTTTGAGTTCAATCCCCAGTTTCACCAAAAAAATAAAAAAAAAGCATAAATAGTGGTTTTTACCTTGTCTTTTTCTTGATTGGGTTTAAATACTTTCCAAAGCTTCTTTTGCATCTTTATTCAGAGTGGGAGAGAGGACAGGGCCAGTGGCCTATCCCTGTAATTCCAGCTACTCGAGAGACCAAGGCAGGAAGATTGCAAGTTGGAGGCAAGCCTGGGAAATCCACTGAGATCGAGCCTCAAAATCAAAAGAACAGTAGAGCCAGCCAAATAGCTCAGTGTATTAAAGCGCCTCCAAGCAGACATAAGGACCGGGCTTCGATCCCAGGGCTTGCTGTGTCAGCGCCGTCCCCCAGGGCCCTCGGGGTCATTGAGGCTGGGCGCGGTGGTGCCCACCTATAATCCCAGCAGCTGGGAGGCTGTGAAAAGGAGAGTCACTACAAGTGTGATCTAGTAGTGAGACTCTGACACCCTGTGGACCCTTCCCTAAAAAATACAGAAAACAGCAACAAAAACAACAAAGAAAGACATTGAGACCAAACAGAATTGCAAGAAGGACACCAGACCCAGCCCTGTTGCTGCTAAGGAGAGCTGCCATTTCATCCCGGAAGGGTTCAAGTAGAGTCAGATTTCACAAGCAGCAGAAGGAAGTTTCTTAGGCAACTCAGCCTACATGAGGCAGGGAACTGAGCTAGTTACTGATTCTCTGATCTCTGGGTTTCTTACTGCAGTTGTCTGAAAGTTACCATACAGGTTTATCTCATGATCTGACTTCTAAACTTTATACCTGATACTAGACTGGCACGATCTTCAAAAAATCATTCCAGGAAAATAGATCCTTTTTTCAAATTTGCTTAATGAATAGTTTCATTTCGTATTAATTATCATGGCAGTTAAATTGATTTTTGCCTGTAGAGATAGCCTTAGCAGTGACATGAGAATCAATGAGACTGAAAAATGCTTTGAAGACCTTTGAAGAAATCAATCTTGCATTTGCTAAATGTTATTTGTCTGTACACTGGTTAATATATTCTCACAAATTAAAAGACACAATCAATATTATTTGCTCTCAGAAGTTACAAAGAGGCTGTATAACAACGCTTTCAGATTTTTAAATGAGCTGCATATGCTCCACATGAGACAAAACTTTCCATATGTAAATTTCAGAAATGATTCACAGGAAAAAATTCTGTGAAGGGCAATATATTTTAGGTAGGAAGACAAAAGATATTACATACAGTGAAATGCAACCTCAAGGGAGGGAAGGGGTGAGAGAGAGAGAGAGAGAGAGAAAGAGAGAGAGAGAGAGAGAGATTGTGTGAGCTGAATTAATCCAAGAGAGTCTCAAAGGGAAGATGCGACTCTGTGATTCTGACCAGAGAGTGGTAATTTATGGATCGGAGTGGAACACCACACCACATGGGTAAGAGTACAGCAGCGACTGCCGACGTGGTGTATGTTTTAAGATGCACAGAAACAAGACCATCAACATAGAATTGGCTGAAACAACAGGGAAACAGTATCTTTAAGGTAGCCATAGGTTCCAGGTACGAACCATGGCAGCATCAGCAGGAACAATATGCATCAAGGTGTTGGCAGAGTTGGTTCATATCGACAGAATAAGCTAAAAGCACATGCCACTAATAGGTTTGTAGTTGCACTGAATTTTGTATTTTAGATAGATATTAAAATTTGCTCTTCAAAAATCCTCAGTGACAATATTTGCACAATAAAGCCCAAGTTGGCATGACACTCATTTTTCAGTGTTTACCAGACCTACAATGTGGGACTGCAGATTTGTAGCTCATGGCTCCACTCTGTACAGTTACATTGTCTCCCTACTGTAAGAACCTGAAAGAGTAAATAAAATCCAGAAGGTACGGCAGATACTGTGAAAGGGAAAGGTTTTTGTTCAAAGGAAAGGAAAAACTGGGATGAGGGAAAGGAGAAAAGGAGGACAGATGGGAGAAATAAATGTGTATATGTGTACGAAGGATAGCTTGGATAATTGTACTGCTGATTTCTCCTGATCTATTGAAAGGAATGGCTAATGCTTAAATTTATTTTCCATTTCCTTTTTAATTTTTAGTTTCATATTACAAACATCTAAGGTTTTTGCACTAGGACTATAAAATGATTAAAGTATGTTTATGTATTGGACTATAAAATGATTAAAGTATGTTTATGTATTGGACTATAAAATGATTAAAGTATGTTTATGTATATGTGAGTACAGCAAAATGAATCCCACTATTATGTAAACTAACCTGCTGTCATGGAAAATAGTGTGCTTGTGTATAAATAAATAAATAAATAAATATATATATATATATAATGTAAAAGTTCCTATTAATAAATAATAAAAGCAAACATAAGAGAAGTATATTTGCACATGTTAAGAGATCATTTCTGCAGTGGCCCTGAGTGTATTTGAATATTCATGGAGCTACAGCAATAAATAAGTTTTCTTACAGCAGCAACAAGATCTATAAGCATTTATGAGCAAACTATGAGATAAAAGGGAAAACAAATTCTACTTGGCTTTGAGGTTTATTGGACTCTTGCCTGTTCATTTGGAAATCCTTCACACATGTGGAATTAACATTGCAAAAGAGATAAATCATCTGGGAATTATACTGTTTAGTTGTGAAACTACCCGTATAAATTTAGGTCCTGTTTACAAGTCAGCTTCTGGGCATGGTCTCACATACATTCTAATTTTTGTTGAAAGTAAAGTAACAGAAACAAGAACAGTGTAGCTTAAGATCACTGAGTTTTTCCATTCAGCAGAGAACAGGTCAGTGTGAAGAGTACATTCATGATCAATCATGGTTATCAATTATGCCCTGCTCTCAGACATAGAAGTTCATAATGGATAATAAAAGTGGATATTGTAATGATCACCAGGAGTCAATTGTTACCAAACTGACTACCCTAAAACAAACAACAATAAACATTTATTAGCATAATTTTAATGTTTGGAGAAATTTCCATACTTTCGTGATGGTTATACCAATTTGCATTCCTACCGACAGCACCCAAGGGTTTGTTCTCGTTGCCCTCCTCCCCTTCACTGGTCGTCACACCTCTCTGGACAAGGCCACCCTAACAGTGGTGAGAGACATTCACTGTAGCACTGGTTTGCATTTCTTTCAAGATTGAGGAATTGAGCAATTGAACTGAGCTCCTTATCAAATGCCTGGGTGCTCCTTGTCATGCTCATGCTCAATGTGCTGGTCCTTATCTTTTTGCTATTGAGTTGTAGTAGATCTTAATAAATTTTGTGTAATCATCTTGTATCTGTCATACAGTTAGGGATGCTTGTTCTCATTGTGAAGCCTCTTTCACTCAGTAGGTATTTCCTTGGCTATGCAGGGGCATTTGAGTTTGGTGTAATCTGACTTGTCTACTTTTACCTTGTTGGATGTATGTGACCTTGTGTCACTTCCAAAACTATTGTCCAGTCTATGGTCAGTTTTCTAGTTTCAGGTTTTTAGTTTCACTCTTTAGTCCACTTCTGGTGGATTTTTGTAGAGGAATAATAATTGGCACAAAGGTATAAAGTTAGAAGCACAGACAAAATAATAGGTTCATCAGCAGAGTATATACTTCTTTGAAAGAGAAGTAAAAGGATAATACAGTGGTACCTCAGTTCATAAACAATGTGGATCACAAGGAGAAGCATCTGGCAAAGTTCTGTTTTTGTTTGTGAAGTCTACACCAGATGACAAACACTACCGTGGTCATCTTTCCCTTAGGAACACGAATGCGGCTATCTTTTCCAGATTCATGGAACAATTTATCTTCACGAACTGAGATATCACTGTGTTGAAATAGATACATGGCACTATTGCACATGGAGGAGAATTAACTTTTGTTCCAGTGTGATTGAGAACCAGTTCTGTTGAAGAAGAAGAAACTATCTATTGGGTTTGATGGAAGTTATACAGTTTTAGTACAGCAAGTAGGAGGAATGAAGAAGAAAGATAGCTGCAACTGGCAGAATAGTTATTTAGAGCGATGCTGAAATCTAAAGGAACTTGGCTAGAGCATAAGGAGCAAAGGTGTCAGGCATTGGTCAAGTTGTGAAATCATCTGTCTGAATTTCAGTCATCCAGCTGAACTCAGGGTGGCAAATGCCTTCCTTGACAATTAAGAGGACTGGTAACATTTCATACGTCAAAGTGAATTGTACAATAAATTGTAATACCTAAATTCATGTCAATGGTTGTTTTAGGGAATGTAAAGAAACACTGAAGAGCTGGCAATAAACTGAACACTGCAAACAGCATGAAAATGTGAAACTTCAATCATAGTAATGTAAAACCTTGAAGCCTAGGCTCTGCAATGCCACTCATTGCCCACTTGTGTAACTCTTCTACCCAGGCATTGGATCTTGAGGTTGATAAGAAGCATTGCAAGGCTGGCTTGTAGCTGGCTACCTTTTGAAAAGAGCATGCAGGCAGACTGATTTGGTCCATGGATTAAGTGCCATGATTGTTCCTGGCATCTAATTCTATTCTTCCTGAGACTTTAGCATCCAAATTATCTTTGATTTTTTTGTTTCTTTGTTTTGCTTTGTCTTGGTCTGAGATAGAGTGTCTCTGTGGGCTTTGAATGTTTTACTCTGCTTGTCTTGCCACTGTTACTGGGATTGATTCCATTAGCTTTCTGTCTATTTAGCTCTAAAAATCTCCCCTGCGGTATAATTCTAAGGAGCAGAGGTATAATCAGAATGTTTGCTCACTCTGTTACTGAGCTCGGAGGAAGCCTGAGTACATGCCTCCTCATAAAATTATATGCAAATACATACACAAAAAGAGAAAGTGCAAATGATTTACAGCTTCACTTACAGTTCAGGTACTAACTGTATTTCCAGATGCCGGAAAGGGAAACACAAAGAATGCTACATTGCAAATTTTTATTGCACCAAACATTTTTTTAAAAAGGCATTTCATTCTTCAGGCTTTGTTTCAGAGAAACAGAACATGCTGATATCCAATTTTCAGTTATGGAAATATCTTGGGGAGGGAGGGAGACAGAGAGGGGGGGAGAGGGAGAGATAGAGAGAATAATGGTATGGTCATGATGATATTTAGGAAGAGAGTTTAAAGTTTTAACTCATATAATCATGGAGGCTACAGACTTCCACAGCCAGCATTCTGCAAGCTGGAGTCCCAGGAAGACTGGTGGTGTAATTTGAAACCCTCACACTTGGAGAGATGATGGTATGTAGATTCTCTTACTGCTATCATGGCATGCAGAATTTCGTTGTTGTTACTGTTGTCATTTTGAGACAGGATCTCACCATGTGTTCCAGGCTGGCCTTGAACTTGCAAGACTTTTCCTGCAAGTTTGGCCTCCTGAGTGCTGGAACTAAGGGTGTGCACTAGTATGCCCCACAGAGCCAGGAGCCTTAATAGAGGAGAAGGTCATGTGTAGCTCTAGCAGTAAGAGTTTAACCTTCCTCAGCTTGTTCTTTTTTGAGAAGCATTTTTAAATCTATTTATCTATTTATATTTTATATTTTAATAATTTTATTGAGAAAGAAGTAGAATGAGATAGTTTTAAAACAGGTTAGTACTACAGTTACAATAATTAATACCTTGCTATTGTTGTCTTTGTAGTAGTCGTTCCTAGTACAAGAGGCAGACATGATATCTTGTCTAAACACTTTAGCTCAAAACCTTCTGTTGGGACTCTCTATGTATTAGAGGAAGCTCACCTACATTGTGGAAGTCACTGGTTTTTATTCCTTTCATTAGTTCAAAATGTCTTCTGAAAGTCCCCTCACTGACATACCTACAACAACCTTCAAGCAGTTACCTGGTGTTATGGTTTGTGTCTAGTTGTCCCCCCAAAGCCCCATGTAGTCATGGGGTGGGGACTTCTAGAGTTTGTGATTAACTCATGATCCACTGGAATTATGTGTGATCCAAAGCTGGGATTATGGGTTTTAGTATTGCTAGGATTATGGGTGTGAGTACTTCCTCCAGCCTGGGGCAGAGCCTGAATGGAATGTAACAGACAGAGACAGACTTTCTTTAGCCATTGCTCTTTGTTGCATTGTTGTTCTGCTGCCATGAACTGCTGCCCTCTGCCATGTGCCATTGTGCCTTGGAGCCAGCTGAGTATGGACTGAAACCTGCAGTAACTGTGAGCTAAATAAAGCTTTCCTCCCTTCATTTTGGGTGTTGGGTATTTGTCCCAGCAATGAGAGGAGTAACTAAGACACCTGGCTCTCTGTTCTGTGTTCCAGTCAAGTTGACACTTCGTGCAAACCTCTGTCTAAATGTATGTAGGATGCTTTCGTGACCACTAACGTTGGTCACTTGAATTTTGGCAAGTGCAAACAAGATACTTTTTAAATGGCAATCCTTGAAGTCAAGTTTTGTAGTACTTTTATTTTCCTTGTCTCTCTTCTCTAGGAAGCCAAGACCCATCTTAAAGAAACATTTTCTCTCCCTGAAAATCTGAAAACTAATAAATAATGTTTACTACTAGTTGGCAAAAGGCCAGGGTCAGTAATCTTTGGAAAACTATTTAATGAAGAGATCAGCCTATTTAGATGCGAGCTAAAATAAATGAATAAGCAAGTGTGTATGTGTATCTTGAATATCATTTCTTACTAATTGTCAGAGCTAAAGTAAAATATTTCAGAAGTTTTAAAATCAAGCCATGTGAAGAAATGCCTCACATTTGTCTACAAAATCGTGAGCAGCAAAACTTAAAACACTTCTTTGGGAGGGATGGTGGGGGCGTATATGTCTTCCCTAAGCTGCAACAGAGGATTGGGAAGGGGGCTACGATACTGAGAGAAGGAAGTGGGAGTTGTTAGATCCCAGGAAAACAGTCATGGAATGAATGGTGTGGCCAGGGTCTGATCTAAGGGGTGGGAGTAGAAATTCTGCTCAGGGTCAGTTAGTCCAGAGTCTTCTCCTCAGTGAGTTGATGTCTGATCATTTAGTCACACTAGGTCATGTTACCACCTGACCTTTTCCTGGACCAGATGCACTTCCACTTAGCTCCAGTTTCATTGGGCTTTTCATTGCTCTATGCACCACACATACTAATGCAAGCACGGCCCACCAGACAGGGCATGGGCTGCGAGCCAGTGAGACTCTCCAGCTGATCAACATTGAGGAGCCCAGGCCAGGAACAAGTGCACTGGTCTCCTTGTCCCTTGGGTACCTTCTTTGTAAAACAGGATAAGAGCACTTTCTACCATATGTCATTATTTTCACAATTAAACATGCTAATTTATAGGAGATATGTAGACTGGTGTTTGACATACGGAACACGCTATCTATATTATTTGAATTCCAGTTCATTCTTAGTAGAGTGCCTTACCAAAAGTGCAGAAATTATTTTGAGAGTATTTCTTCAGCTCATCCTCTAAAAATGACACAGATATATTGAAAATAATTCAAACTTTTTTTTTTTTATTTTATAGAGAGCCTTTTCTGGTCCTCATCTGAGTCCAGGATGTTTCTGTTTGCAATCTAATGGATAAGTTTTTGGAATCCTGTCAGGTTAGTTCTAATCCACAGTGAGAATAAAAACACTAAAACATATTTATAGTTATGGGGAGCCCATGGGTCCTAAGTCCAGCCATGGTGATGGCTATCCAGAACAAAAGCTTTGACCCAAGGCTGAACTTGGGTTTCATTCAGTCCTGAAGGAGCAGCAGCTTGAGGATGAGTGACTGAGAACGGCAGGAAGTGGGTGAGCACTGTGAGCTGGACTAGGTAGCAAGCCTGTATTTCCCTCTGCAATATGCAGAGAGGAGGATATGCAGAGAGTAATCTGCATTACACAAATAAGATAGTATCGAATGATTTGGGGTCTGGTGTTTCAGCTTTGACATGCAATCTTTTAAGCCCCAGGAAGTCATAGCCTCTATCTCAAGGCTCGATCCCAGCCAACAGTGTGGAGCATGGGGTCTTTGCTTGATATTAACCAGCAGCAGGTGGGGGTAAGCAAGGAAACTTGCCTGCCATCTTCAAAGACTACAACCAGCTCCTCGGCTAGACTGATATGCATTGCTTAAAGCCAGTTGAAGGGATAAGGAAAAGTGCTAGCCAGTTCTGTACATGGAAATAGGGTCAGGTACAGCCAAAATGGAGACAATTGCTCTTTTATCAAGGAGAGTTGCCCAGGGGTCCTCTACACTTCAGACTTAGATTAGATTTAGATGATTTCTCATCTGAAACAATACAGTGTATCTTCAAAGACTCACACAAAACATGAGCAAGTTAATCCATGCAAAAATATCAGTAGTAGGGCTCCTCAACTGGCCACATACCTATACAATCACACACAGTAAATGTATTCAGATACAATTTCTTAAGTGTTTCCTACATGCCAGCTGCTTTGTCAGGTGCTGGATATCCAAAACTGAATTGAGCTTGTCTTTTGAAATTGAGAGAAGAAAAAATATTGAGATACTCACATAACCACAAAAATATAGATAGTAAAAGTTGAAAACTAGTAAAAGTGGAATGACATAAAGTCTAGAATATTAACCAGGAAACCAGAGAAATCTGGAGGTAGAGATACTAGGTAATTCTTCAGAAAGGAGGTTGGACTGCTTTGATTAAACTAAGTTTTTGAAGCTGGGCTTGGAATAATTACAAAGATTTATGCAGTTGATTAACAAGGTGATATTTCATGATGCAGAGACAGTAATAACTGGTCCAGAAACATAGACATTTCTTTGTTGAAACTCCCACTCGGCTTAATTAAGATATAAAGGACTGGCCAGATAGCTCAGCAGACTGAAGCACCTGCCAGGGACTGGGGTTTGATCCCTGGCATACCGTGCCAGTCCTGCTCCCCCCCACACTGAGATGGCAAATGAGACTGGGTATGGTGGCACATGCCTGTAAGCCCAGCACTTGGGAGGCTGAAAACAGGAGGATCACTATGTATCCGATCTGTGTAGTGAGACCCTGTACTAAATACATCAAAATTATATAAAGCTAGCATTAATTGTAATACACATCACAACTATTCTCAGCCTGAATTTCTACTGATCTACCTATTATAAATTCTTTTTTTTTTTTTTTTTTTTTTTTTTTTTGCAGAACTGGGGATTGGACTCCAGCCCTTGTGCTTGTCAGGGAAGTGCTTACTCCACTGAGCCATCTCCTCTGCCCCTATAAATTCTTTAAGTAGAGACAAAAATCTTGTAGTATGAAGATTCTTAAAAGTACAAAATCTATTGTGTTTAAAAACAGTTGCTTGATGGACTCATTTTCTTGATTGTATTTTTCTGCATGTAAATATGGTGTCCCCACAGAAATGCACATGATAAAGTTTTTGAAGAAACATGTACAAAAATGTGTGTAAGTGCATTTCTTCTTAGCCATGTTCAGAGCAGGGTTTTTCTGTGGATGGATATTATGACTGTGCTGACAGCTGCATAAGATGTTCCAGAGAAGATTGCACCCTATAGGTAAGGGGCTGAAAGCTTTTTCTTCAAATTAGGAACACAGGGCTATATACTTTCCCTACTTTTATTCAAGATAGTCCTGCAAGGTGGAGCTATAGTAATTATGGAGGGAGGGAGGGGGAGAGAGAAAGAGAGAGAGAGAGAGAGAGAGAGAGAGAGAGAGAGAGAGAGAGATGGGGGAATGGGAATCTAAATCAGAAAAGAATTAGTTAAATTTTCTCTGTCTTCTAAATATCCTAATTTTATATGAGTTATAAAATGGTATTGAAACCAAGAAAAATTTTAGTGAATTTGCCATATACAAAATTGATACTCCAAAAATCAGTAGTTGTTCTATACAATACATCATTGGAATCACATGTGGGAAAAATACTTATGGATAAATACAAGCAAAGAAGTGCAAGGTATACTGGAAACTATAAAATATTTAAAAAAGAAACTGAAGACGTAGGTAAGGGGAGATAGTCTCTGTTTATGGACAAGCTCCTTTGACAGACGTGCACACTCCTGAGAGGCTACCGATAGAATGGAGGATTGGGAAAAAGTAGAGGTGAACATGCTGTGGATTTTCCCTGTGATGTTTAAAATTTTGAAAGTTAATTTAACAGCTTTAGGCAGAAATGGGAGAGTGTGAGAGTTACAGTGAGACACTTTACCTTTCCTCTGTTTCACACAAACAGGAATCCCTGGAGACTTTGATAAGCCAAGGATAAAGAAATCTCTGCCCTATTTGACCCAAAATATAAGAGAAACCTTGTTGGCTCATTCTTGATTGGCATAGCAAAACCAAGCCCCAGACTGCTGTCTTGTCATATGAGGAGAGGGGCAGACTAATGATGAGTTTGTTTGAAAGTATTTAAAAAATTAATCTAAATTAGCTAAAACCTACCTCTCTCCCAGCTCATTATGTGTATAAATGACCATCATGTGTATGCATACCCAACTTTCAATTTTATACAATCACCTTTTCCAAATATTCTAAACTGTCTTAAGATCCCTCTGGTTTGGTAGATAGATAGACAGGTAATCTTCACATCTCCTGAAATCCTCATTATTCTACAATTCTAAATATCTTGAGTTTCATCTCAACAAGAGTAAGAAATTAAGAATCTCATCTTTCAAAAATGTTCTCAGGTTTGGTCAAATGTGACAAGTGATAGATTTGTTATTAATATATATGTACTATTCCAACTGCTTGAAAATATACTGAACTCATTACTAAGCAAGTGAGAATAGCTATCATACATCTGTTAAATATTTCATAAAGACAAGCCAAATAAAGCAGAAATTACCTAGTGAGAAAATAGGATACCCTCAAGCAGCCAGAGGTTGACATTAATATTTGCTTTGAATAATTTATTTTTTCTCTTATCATCCAAAATATAAAAATGTATTCAAGGTCTTTTAAACACTTTATCTTCAATAAAAGCTGCACAAAAATCTTGGAGCTCTATAAGGGACAATGACTGAACACTGGCTTAATAAACCATTGTACCAGTTATCAATAGTCTCACATTTCTGTTCTTCCAAACACCCTTCCTATAAGGTACAACATATTCCACAGTAGAGTACATTTTGCTTTTGCTCAGTATATTGTTCTTTTTATCCTAGAATAATATTATCTCTGGAACACATTATTTATCTTTCTGGTACATATTGTGCATATCACATAGCTCCTTAGTTCTCTTGGCTTGGGCTTCAAGGTAAAATATACTCTTGATCACCTTTATTGGTCATAACAGATTTTTTTTCAGGAAGATATAATTTTTTGTGTATGTGGAACCAGGAATAATCGAACTCAGGCCCTTGCACTTGCCAGGGAAGTGCTTATTCCACCGAACCATCTCCCCGGCCCCATGGAAGATCTAATTTTTATCCTCTTTTTTGTGGTCTCTCTCTCTCTCTCTCTCTCTCTCTCTCTCTCTCTCTCTCTCTCTCTCTCTCTCTCTCTCTCTCACACACACACACACACACAGATTAATTCTTGGACATGTAAAACATCTGTGAAGAATTCAGGTTTATTTTAAATTATTCTGCTCTAAGATCAGAATGAAAAACTGTTTATGTTTCTTACATGGCATGCTTTGAATTTACAGAATCCGAAAAATGGTGAATTGCCTAGGGTGCCACTGCCACACACACACAATCACACCCTCTCTTTATCCACATGTGTCATACCATGTACTTGAAACACTGACTCTTTATTCGCTCCTTTCTTTCTCAAATGTATCTTTCCTCTCCTTCACCATTTTTAGCTCTCAAGCTCAAGACCATATCAAACCTTCCTGGTCCTGGTAATTTTGTAAGGCTTCGTAGCCACAGAAGTGTTAGTGATCTTTGTATGGCAGTGAGATGACAGCAGACTGCTAGCTGAGTAAATAGCTACTCTTACCTCTCCATGTAGGAGAAACCTTTGTACCATTAAGGCAATAGTAGGAATGACCCAAAGATTCTGGAAGCTGTGTCCAAGAACAAGGGCTAACATCTGTCTCAGAAATCACTAGCATTTCCTGGGACTCCATTGGGATAGGGTAAGCTTTGCCTGATCAGTGAATCATCTAAGTAGGAGCAGATCATCTCACTAGGCAAATGTGGAATGTGGCCACAGCTTTTGGGGGTAAGTAGATCCTCCAAAGTTGTCCAGGAGACCTTTAGATCTTGCTCCTCTGAGGTGGTGTGCTGAATATGTTAAGCAGCCTAGACCCTCTAGGAAGGTGAATCCAGAAATAAGATGACACTAGAAAGGGAAGATGCTATACTAAACTATGGCTGGAGATATTTCCAAGGGAGTTTGCTTAAAAGATCAAGGAGAAACAATAAGGAGGGCCTAATCCAGTGACTTTGTGGTACACGGAGAACTCTTTAGTTAGAAGAAAAGGTGCACACGGCCACAGTGACAGCAGAATTATAACTAGCCACAGGCTGCTGAATCTGCCTACAGCCCTTCCCCTGCTGACAGGAAAGTGGGACACTATCCCTAGCTATGGCAAAGGGGCAAGTGTCATTTTACTGGAGCTGAATATGTCTCAGTGAGAAGGAGAATGAGACGTGATTAGGAACAAATTCTCTCAGAACTATGCATCCACAAGTCCATTCATTTCTTTTTTTATGTATTTAGTACAGAGTCTACAGGGTCTCACTATGTAGATCAGACTCGTAGTGATCCTCCTGCTTTCAGCCTCCCAAGCGCTGGGATTACGGGTGCGTGCCACCACACCCAGTCTCAATCACCCTCTCAGCAAGCCCTGGGGGCAGGGCCTGCATGGCATGCCAGGAATCTAACCTGGGCTACTGCACTCTGCCAAAGCAGGCGCTTTAGTCCACTGAGCTATCTGACTGGCCAAAAGTACCTTCATTTCTTCATGTATCAAATATTTCTGCAGTGCCTACAGTGCATCAGTCCTGCTGCCAGGCAATGTGAACAGGACGCTGGCCCAGATCACAGTGGAGACTAGAGAGATGGGTCAAGGGACAAGGAATCAGGCACTCTCGTGATGCACTCTGCACACTGACACGGTGGCACAATAAGGCAGCCTTTGAGCCCAGCAAGGGTCTAATTCAGCTGGGCTGAATTAGATAGAAATATTCTAGGCAGTCAGACAGGACCAGGTCCTCAAGGAGACAATATGGAAGACAAGGTGACTTTGCAACTTGGAAGAGACAGACACTCCCCTTTGGGCCAGACCTCAAGACAAAGGAGGAAAAATACAGCTGCATACTTCCCTAGGGATGGGTATCAGGGATCGATATTCTAGATAGATATCAATCACCTTGAAAGAGCCCAAATGAGTCACTAACCCAGCCCTCAACAGGAAGAGACCTTGTCCTGTATTCATGCCTGCTTACTACGTGACTCCCTGAGCAATGGTGCTTGTAATCTCATTGGCTGACCATAGTTTTGTCCCACCTCATGCCCACCTAAGCGAGTTCCCTTGTTCTTCACCATCTTAGACCCGCCTCACCACATGGTTTTCCTCTGTAAAAGTCCCTGGAAGAGACAGTTTCCTGGGGATCATCCACTCGGTAACCCCCTTCTGACCCTCTCTTGGACAGAAGCTTTCTTTCCTCCAATAAATATATTCTGCTCATAACCTCTGTTTGCTTCTAAAATTCATTCTTTGGTTTAAGAGAACAAGAACTCATCCCAGGTACTTTTCAGGTTGGGAGTTTCACTTTTACCTTCTGTCATTTGGCGGTCATCCACCCACGTCATTTGCTCTCTGCATCCCAAGGACATCTGCTGGGCAGTCGAGGGAGACTTCCTCATGGAGATAATACTTCATCTGGGATTTGAAGAGATTTTCATCACAGTTATGGATGAGCAGGTACTGCAGGCTGAGAAAATGACATGACAAGATCTGTAGGGCCAAGAGATTATAGCCTTCTCAGGGGAAGAGTCACAGGGAGCTGCAGCAGAACACGCAGCTCAAGAGGCCACATGCCGACAGAGGTAGAGGGCTCTGGGCACTGGAAGGCTCATCCTGTGCAGAAAAAGAAGCAAATGAGACTTCAATGAGATGATGACCCATGGGAGATGAAATGGAATTTACTGAGGAAACACTCAATGTGAGGGCGCTGTAGGATTCTAGACCTACAGGTTGGCCTCCAGAGGACCAGACACACACATTGCCTGGGCCCTGGAGTAACGGGTGTGACCTCCTCTGCCCCTTCTCATTTAAGAACAAGGCTTCTCTCAGGGACACTTCCTCCCTGGCCCCATCTCAGACCATGCCACTTCCCTGGGATGAGCCATGTACTGTTCTTAACCATAACATAAAAATAAAAGGAAAAGTTGGAAGGAGGTGTGTGTGTGTGTGTGTGTGTGTGTGTGTGTGTGTGTGTGTGTGTGTGATAGAGAGAGAAAGAGAGACAGAGAGAGAGACAAAGAGAGAGACAGAGACATAGAGAGACAGAGAAAGACAGAGAGAGAAAAAGGAGAAGACAGGAAGAAGAAGCAGAGGAAGGAGAAGATGGAGGAGAAGGAACATGGTGAACGTTCATAGTTTAGCCAATATCTTTCTGCTGTTTTAAATTAGAGTGTTTCTGCTACATCACAAAAGCATCTAGCATAGCAGCCTGATTCTAGATGTGTCCCATCCTTGCCTGAAACTCACCCCTCCCTTGGCACCCATGTCTTCTTCCCAGCCTCCACCAAGCTGCCTTGATTTCATGCAACTCCTGTCTGTGCACTTATTTGTTTAGTTCTTCAGTCATTGACTACTTACTAGATTTATTTATTTCTTAGACACCATGAAATATTTAAGGTGGTGCATGCGATTGATTTCAGCTAACATGGTCTCAGGGTTGGCACACACATTCTTGCAAATGACACGGTTTCCATTTTTCTTTAAGGCTGGATACCACCCCTTTGTGTCTATATGTGACATTTCCTCTATCTGTTCTCTTGGCTGTGGGCATCTGGAATGGTCCCAGAGTTCAGGCATTTTGACTTGAGCTGCTAGGAGCATGGGAACCCATGCATCACCGTGGTATGATGTCTTTAAATCTGTGGGGAATGGACTTGAGGAGGTTAAAACCAATATATCTCCCATGTTGCCTTCATCTGCACACTGTGGCAGTTCCCCGTCAATGGGAAGTGTGTCATTACACTGTTTTGCTTCCAAACTATAAGTCTAATGTGAAATTCTAAACAGTGAATCCATTTGCCAATACCGAAGTGGCTTCTCAGGAAATTTTCCTCAAGGTACTAATTAACCAAGTGTTAGGAGGAATATTCTGGGAAACGCTCACCACTGCAATGTTAGAATCCAAAATAAAATTGCATCATTAAAAGCACTGAAGCATTAAAATCCTGTAATCAACACCATTAGTATAGCAGTATGATTTATTACCTGTAGATACTTCCTGGGTAATAATCTGTCCTTTATTATTTATTAGCTTGGACTCATAGTCCCCTTCCTATTTTCAGCCTCCACAGTGCTAGGATTACAGGCATAGGCCACCAAGCCCAGTCTCTTTGGCTGGCTCAGCATCCCAGGGGTGGGGCCAGAGTGGCACATGGTGCTGGGATGGAACCTGGTCCCTGTGCTTGCCTAAGCAGGTGCTTAGTCCACTGAGTTATCTTGCTGGCCCTAATAATCTGTTCTCGAGAGAAACTCCTTCTCTGAGGCACGACTGCTGGAGGCTGAGGCAGGTCAGATGCATTGCTCCTCAGGGGGCTTTGTGCAGAGGCCGGGAGGCAACAGAGTTCCAGCACATGGGGCTCATTCCATCCACAGCAGCCTGTAACTGTCCTCTTACCCAATACTAGGCCTCTGACATCTTCTCACATGCTTCTTCACACCTTGCCTGACTTTTGCAAGGACCTAGTAGTTGCCTGTGTATATCAAAACCAGCCCCTCATTGGCAGACACTTCAGTTGTCTTCAGTTTGTACTTCTTATTAGGAAATCTTCCTTATTATTTCTTCATAATTTTGCCATATGTTAAGTGCTAGAAGCACCCTGGTCTTGGTGGTGGAAAGAAAGGGAGACAGAAGAGAATTCAACAGCACTTTGCCTTCTAGAGCTTCATAGCCTAGGCATGGGGGGTGACATCCAGACTCATGGCCGAGGCAGTGTGCTCAGAAAACATCCACAGAATGAGTGCCAAATGTGCACTCCTGACTTTCTGTCACACTCACCCCCTTGTTCCCTCGCTTCCCGCTCCCACCCACATGCAGGACAGGGCTCAGTTTGTGACACACAGGCATTCTAGGCATGAAATTTGTAGTCATTGATACTTTGTGTCAACATAGCTGAATCTACTCCCAAAGTTCTGGGCAGGGAGGGCCCTACCTGGCAGGGACAGAAAGGCCCGCCTTAGGGCATGATTGGTCTCACCCCGGGGCACAATTGGGCCTGTCCCAGAGTGATCCAGAAAAGTGTATATAAAGGAATTGAGGAAGGTCCCTGCCCCACTTCCTTGGAGAAGTCCCAGTCTTTGTCGTGTCCCCTTGCAGCCATGCCACTTCGAGGAGCTTGATCTTTGCCGTGGAGTGTTGGTCTTCACAGTCAGCATAGAAGGAGGAGAGAGAGGCTTGATGGGTGCTGCAGCTCCTCCTCCTCTGTTCTTCATTGTTTTCTGCCACCAAGGACTGCTGCCTTTTGCCTTGGACCCAGCTGAGTGCGGACTGAGCCCTCCACAAACTGTGAGCTAAATAAAGATGTCCTTCCTTAGTTTTGAGTGTCAGGTATTTGCCCCAGCAACGAGTGAAAAGGAATTAAGACGAAAGTCTCTCTGACTGTGGATACCAGACACAGCAAGCAGCACATGCAGAAGTGGATGGGCTTTCTGGTGAGCGTAAGAGAGAGGGCCTGTGCCCAATTATTCCTGACGTCACCCAGGGATTTACAACACCCAAAGAGAGTTAAAGGCGCTGAGGAGATAATGGACCTCTGGCTAAGAGGGTGGTGTGGATTTGGGGGAAAGAACAAGCAGCACTGTAAACATTTTTAAACAGTGGCCATTGTGGTTGCTAGGTGATGAATTAGATTTTACTTAGAAATATTGAGGCCCATTTGGCTTCCTCACTTGTTTATATTAGTGCATGTTTTTTAAAGAGAGAATAAAAAGAAAAAGAATATTAGAAACAGGACAAGGGCCAGGGAGATAGATCAGTAGAATAAGTACTTGCCTGGCAAGCACAGGATCCTGCGTTCAATCCCTGGTACTGAAAAAAAAGAAAGAAAAAGAAAGAAACAGTACAGAATTTCACTAAAGAAGATGGTAGGAATTAAAAATGATCGTTACACTTTTTTTTCCCATCCAAGTACTAACCAGGCCTGGCCCTGCTTAGCTTATGAGATCAGATGAGATTGGGTGCATTCAGAGTGGTATGGCCATAGATTGTTATATTCTTTTCTTCAAATTATTTATTCTGATTATGAGATAGAAACACGCACAATTAGTTTCAGGATATCAGAGCTCCTCAAAAGCATTTGTTGAATGAATGCAGGAATAAACAAATGAAGGGCTTTTGACAGATATTTGGTGAAATTGTGGAACAGTGGTGCTGACTGCTTTGTGGAGAGGGTCAGAATACCAGGGGTGGTGGAGGACAGAACCTGGGATCATAGGTGGGGAAATAAAGGTACAAAGACACTGGTAAGAACATTTCGCAAACACGTTTATTGTCTGTCACTCCCCTTAGGAAAAGCAGTGCATTGCTGAAGGAAGAAAATACTGCAGGGGACATGGCTGGGGGAGAAATCCTCACAGAGCTTTTTATTCTTTGTGGGTATTCTTGTGGGAGTGGTGTTCAGTCACAGCACGCATGGCATACATGAATTCCTTAAAGTCAATACTGTCATCTCTGTCTCTGACCGGATCTCGTACTTCTTTTAGGATATCCACTAAATCTTTAGGTTTCTAGGAGAAATGAATAGGAGAAACTTGGGCCTCAGACTTCCACATACAACTCATCAACCTTTGCTCGGGCCTCTTATCCTGCAGAGCTCAGGTTAGGGAGCCCCAGGAACATGAAGCCGTTAGACAGCACTGCATGAACTCCCAGTGTTAGGCTCTGGGTGTTAGGTGTCTGCCCAAAGCCTCATGCAGTCGTGGGGTGGCTTCTGGTTTATGATCGATTACTGTGGCTGTGGGTGCTGCACCTGCACTGTGCAGGTAACTAGCATCACAATGTAGGGAGGGGAGGGAGGCTAGCTAGCTGCCTGAGTTGCTGCCACCCCCTTTGCTTTCTTGTTCTTTGCCCCTGCCATGCATGGCTGCCCTCTGCCATGTATCTCTCTGCCTTAGAGCCAGCAGGGGATGGGCTGAAACCTCCACTAACTGCGAACTAGATAAACCTTTCCTTCCTTCATTTTGGGTGTCAGGTATTTGTCCCAGCAATGAGAAAGAGTAACAGACACCCAGCATGATAAGATAGAGGATTTACCTACCACACATCAAGCTAGAATCACTCATAGCTTCACTGGGAAATTGCTCTGCAGATCAGGCAACCCAGTCCACCCACTGTCTGCTCCATAGAAGAAGAAAAAGAGCCGAGGGAGAGGAATTTGAGTAAAGTGATTGGAGGCAAGTGGGCCCCTATGTGTCTTTGAGCTAGCATTGAAGAAGTCATTTTTCCCTTTTCAGAAAAATGTGTGGCCTATTTTTTGGTTCAGACAGCAAGCGATTGTAAGGTTATAAACCCAAGGGACCTGCATCCTCAGGACGACAAAACAGTCTCTGCTGGGAAGCAAAGAGAGGTGAAGCGCTCACAGTATGCCAGGCGCTCCCTGAACAGACTTTTCTTCATCCTCCGTGCAGCGCTGTGGGCTCCTGTGGACCAGGGGTCTCATTTACAGATGAAGGTGTTTTAAAAGAAATAACTTTTCTAAGTGTCCCACACAAATGTGATTGCCTTCAAAGCCTGTTTTCAAAGTTGTAATTTCTGTGTGAAAATGAGACAGATTTTATAATAAAATAATACTTGCTCATGCATTTTTAAAAATATGATTTTTCAGAGATGTAGACTATCTTATGTCAGAGAGTGATGTTTCTCTTTCTCTTTCCTTCTCTGTTTTCTATCCAGTCATTTTCATACTACAGTCCAATCTACAGTTACCTTTTAAATAAGTGTTTCGCAGTGCAATGTATGCTTCCCCAGTCACCATATGGATCGCATTGGGGAAGGATTAAGAAGAGAATCAGTCAATCAAGAGGAGGGATGGTTTAGCCGCTGAGAATATAGAACCCAACCAGAGCTTGCACTCCAAGGGGAGGAAAGAGCTGAGCAAGTCAGGTTGGGACTGGCTGCCTATCTCCATGCCAGGTGGGGCCGTGCTCAGTGGGGCTGCTTCAAGCCATACGGAAGCCACGTCTGGAGCAGCTCTGTGCTCTCGGTATCTCTGTTTTGTTTTTTTTTTTGCAGAACCAGGGATCGAACTCAGGCCTTGCGCTTGTCAGGGAAGCGCTTATTCTATTGAGCCATCTCCCCAGCCCCCGCCTCTCTTTTTTTTTTTTTTTTTTGGCAGAGCCTGGGATTGAACTCAGGCTCTTGTGCTTGCAGGGAAGCACTTATTCCACTGAGCCATCTCTCTGGCCCCTGACTATGTGCTCTTGGTATCTCTTGATGCTGTGAGCCTATTTCTTTACTGGTGAGATCAGCATTCTAGCATCCTTTAGTTTTATAATTTTACCAGGTTCAACTGAGAGAACACAGGAGAGGGTTTGGAAACAGGGAAGAATTCCTGCTATTTTTGTTTTTCTCCCCCTAGGACAGGTGGAGGTCACACAGACAGGATGGCCCAGCACTGAGCACTTGTGTCCAGAGCTCAGAGTGCTAGAACTAGCATTTGGGCAAGCCAGTGACTTGACGCTGTGGCTCTCCTAGAAGGACAAGGAGGGGCTTCCAGAAACAGGGAGTCACTGTGCTGGACTGGATCACTGATCAGTGCTGATTGGGTCAGTGATCTTAAGAAAGCCCATGGTCCAGAACAACACATGTGACTCAGGAATCACTTGAATAGGAAGCCAAGGAATTATCCCAGAAACAACGAAGAGAAACTTTCAGTCCTGGTGGCGCTCAAAAATTGGAGGAGCCAAATCCCATAGGTCTTTTTGGATACTTGGAACATTAGTTACCCAATGGCATGTTTTCCTGGCTGCTTTAGTCACAGTGACTAACATAGCTGAAAAGATCGAATGGGGCCTTTGCAGCAATGTTATATAACGGAAGTCACTAAATAAGTGAGGAGGGACAAAGCACTGCCTTTGGGACCTTTATGCTTTGCCAGTTAGTGGAGTTACCAGTGGCCAAACTCTTCCCGACTGGAAGTTCTGGCAAGAAGAAATTGCCACTGAGATGTGCTGTCCTCTTAGAAGAACAGGATGGCATTGGGTTAATGATAATATTTCTTCTTCTTCCTAGGTAAGCCTGCCAGCTATTGTGGATGCACAGTAGGGAGAGGCCCAGAAGGAAGTCTTCTGTATTGATTGCAAATTGATCCTCTGCTTCAGTAATACAAACAGGGTGATGGAGATTCTGGAAAAGGATCTCTGCTTCAGACCCCATCATTCTGCTTATGGCAGGGTCCTTCTTGTCCTAGTGAGATGTATTCTGGTTTTTATTTTAATTCCCCTAGGTTAACTGAAAATACTAGCACAAATTATAATGGATAATTCAATCCTGGTGATAACTTACGTTGCACAGGTTTTTACCTTAGAGTTCTCTCTTGATATCATATAATTAATGGGTTTTGATAACAACAAGTGTCCCCCATTGTGGTTTCACATACTTTGTATGCCTTCAGTGGCCCAAGGAGTCCCTAATGTGTGTCGCATACTGGGAGGCCCACGACAGCGAGGTGCCTGCTGAGAATTCATGCCTGTAACTCTATTGCATCCTTGGCTGGACCCAGACTGAGAGGCTTGAGCCCAGGTGGGGTGAGTAGAGCTTTCTGGAGAGGGGAGGCTGATGGGTGTGGCTCCTTCACAGATGGGATGACTACAACTTTTGCAGGCACCTGGATCTGTTGGAATTAAACATAGTTGTGGCATCTGCCGTTGCACAGTGAAAACCCACTGGGGCCACATTCCCAGAAATCCACATGCTTCTGATCCTTAGCCCACAGGAGACTATGAATAAGGCAATGCTCCCATAGCTAGCCTGTGTTCCTACTGATCCAGTGATGGTGACAGTACATGTATCACAATGTCCAAGGATAGAATTACAGGGTTCAGCCTGTTCTAGTTCTATGTTGCCAGATGAGCTCTAGTACCCAAGAGCACTAAAAACATGAATTTACCTCTTTCCTCCTTTTATCTTGATAGATATGGAGAGCCATCAGCCTCCACTGGAGTCCTGGAGGCCCTGGCCTCATTTTTCAATCTGTGCCATTCAGCCCAAGACACTGAGATCTGTATTGTCCCTTTACCAAGGATACACGAGCCATTCTGCACATGATGTCCATCTGAAGAGGGCAGGTCAGAGGTCCTGGGGCTGCGGCAGGCAGACGGCAACACACAGAGAGTCTCCTGCAGTCCTGCATTCCCAGGGGACCCAGGAATAATGCTGCCTTGGTGACTGAGAAGACACCAAGCCAGGGTGGGTGACGAGGCCAGGATTCCATACCGTGCTGAGGACTCTGGGTACAGGGTGTAGAAAGGGAGGTTGCATTGCCTGTGCTTACCTGGTCTACAGCACCTAACTCCCCACTGCCTGAACTGTTGCTCTTCTGGCCCAGAGCCAGCGGTCTTAGAGAAAGGGACTGGATTTCAGACGGGACTGTGAAGGGTCCAGAGTTAGGGACAGAGGCATCGACTGAATATGCACATGAGCATGTACACACACACGCACACACACACACACACACACACACACACACACACCCCTCAATTAATTTTTGGACCCATAAAGAGTGGTTGTTGTACTGTGAGGAGTTTTAGGTTTATTCTAAATTATTCTGCTCAGAGAATAAAATGAAAATGTATGTTTCTTTTTAAATTTTTCTTTATTTTAAAGAGAAAAAAATGATACAAAATTACAAAACAAGACAGTAGGAGAGTAACAATGGTTAATGCATGCGTGTTGGTACCGTCAAAGTAGTTGCTCAGATTTAAATATATAGGTATGCAAAGTTGATCAAGGAATGCAGGGCTGGGGATATAGCTTGGCAGTCTAAGCACCTGCCTGGCATGTACAAGGATCAGGGTTTGATCCCTGCGTACTGCATGCTGTGCTGGCCCCGGAACCTTGGGCGTGCTGTGCCAGCCCCTGAAACCCAGCGCAGTGGTGCACAGATATACTTCCAGCACTGGGGAGGCTGAGATAGGATCACTGTAAATCCAAGTTACGTAGTGCGACCTTGTACCAAATAAATAAATTTAAGAGATAAGCAATGTAAACAGAAGCTATTACTTTCAATCATAATAATAGAAATTAGTAATATAATTATCTTAACTATCTGGTCTATTTCCCCTTTCTCCTTGTTGCCTGTCCCTATCCCAGTTTCTCTTTCTATTTGAACAATTTCTTCTTATTTGCCAACATCTATTGTTCATTGTGGATCTTACTTACTTTTTCAACTTTTACACTAGGGAAACCATGTGACACTCACACATCAGAGTCCGGTTTTGCTTGTGAGTACGGTCTCTAGTTGCATATACTTGCCTACTAATGCTTCAATTGTATCTTTCTTTCTAGGTGAGTGATATTCCATATATAAAATGTCATATTTTATCCATTACTCACTTGATGGGCATTTGGGTTGTTTCCATAATAGCAAATTATGCTGCTATAAACATGGGTGCATGTATATTGCTGTGGTATGTATGAGTCCCTCAATTCTTCTGGTAAAATACCCAGAAGGGGAGTAGCTGGGTTGACTGAGACCTCGAATCCATGTTTTTTTGAGAAGTCTCCATTTTTATTCCACAGTTCTTATACAAGTCTGTACTCCCACCAACAAAGGAGAAGGGTTCGTTTTTCCTCACAGCCCCTCTACCACATATTATTGGTTGATTTCTTGATGACAAACCCTTTTGCTGGGGTGATATAGAATTTTAGTGTTGCTTAATTTATGTTTCCCAGATGACCAGTAATGTTGAACTTTTTTCATATACGTATTCACCTTTTTTCGTACGTATTCTGAGACATGTGTGTTCATCTCAGATGCTCAGTTTTGGATTGGGTCTCTGAACTGTGGGGACCTGATTTTTAAAAAATTCTTTACATGTTCTAGATAGAAGTTTTTTGTCAGAGAGAAAATGATCTAAATTCCCCCCCTTCTATGTGTTTTCTTTTCACTCTGTTGATTTCTTTAGATGTGTACAAACTTTTTAATAAGGTGAGATATCAATTGTTGATTCTTTGAAATATTTCCTGGGAAATTTGGATTTTGTTCATGTATTCTCTATGTACCTCCGTGTCTACTAAGTCTACTTTATTCACAGGTTAGATTCCTTGATGATATTTTTGTGTAGTTAATCTACCACTTTGAAGCCAGGCGTGGTGGCGCAGGCCTGTAATCCCAGCATTCGGGAGGCTGAGGCAGGAGGATTGTTGTGAGTTCAAGACCAGCCTGAGCTACGAAGTGAGCTTAAGGCCAGCCTGAACTGCATGGTGAGACCCTGTCTCAAAAGACAAAAAAAGAAAAAAAAAATCTACCACTTTGTAGCAATGGGGTATTAACATCTCCTGTTAGAATGTGCTACTGCCTATTAGATTCCCCATGTCTGTTGAATTTATTTTAGATAGCTGTGTGCGCCCATATTTGATGCATACATATTTGTGATGGTTACCTCCGACTCTTGAGATTTTTCTCCCAACAAGTCTGTAGTGACAGTCTTTCTCTTTTTTGATTATTCTTTGAAGTTCATATTGTCTGTGAACAGAATAGCTACCCTTGTTTCTTTTTCTGGGTTCCTATTTCAGGGTTGATTGTATTTCGTCCTTTGAGTTTCAGTGCATACATTTTATTTCAGTTAAATGTGTTTCTTGCATACAGCATATTGTTGGGTCCTGTTTCTTGATTCATTCTGCCAGTCTGGGGCTGGGATTATAGCTCAGTACCATAAGCACCTACCTACCAAGGACCTGAGTACCAATCACTGGTACTAAAAATAATAAAATAAAATAAGTAAAATAGTGGTATTATGCAAGATTTCCATTCTACCAGTCTTTTTCTTTTGATTAGTGAGTTGAGGTAATTTTATGTTTATGGTTATAACTGATACGATATTGGCTTATGTCTGTCATGATATTTTCCTGCTGGGTCATGGCATTGGTGACAATGGCAACTGGAGGGAGTGCCCTTTGTGCCTTCATCTGGGTAGCAGCAAAGATGGCAATGAGAGGGGATTCTCCTTGTATGACAAATTTGCTATCCACACTTGGGAAGTTTTCTGCTATTATTTCTGTGAAGAGGTTTTCTGCGTGGCATTTATGCTGCCTTCAGCTTTCGCATTGACCCCAATCACTCTTATGCTAGTCTTTGCTTCAATTGTAGCTGTTGAATTGAATTTTCATGATCTCTTGTTTTTAAGATAACTTCTCATGGTGGCTAGCTACAGTTGTCTTCAAGTTCTGATATTCTAGCCTCTCATTCAATCTGTTGCATGTAATTTCAGTAGAGGTTTTAACTTCTCAGATTTCTGTTTGGATCTATTTCATGAGTTGAATTATTTTCCTATGTTGGGTAATTTTTGTTTCTATCATTTTTCTAAGCTTGTCTTTTCTTTCATCTGTGTGTTTTCTAATATTTTTGATATTAAACATTTCTTTTTATACCTGTGAGATTATTATTTTTTTTTTGTTTTTTGTTAGTTGACATTTTTTTTTCATTTATTTTTATTTTATTAAAATACAAATGTCAATCAGACAGTTTCAAAACACCTTAACCATACAGAGTCCATGAATTAATACATTGCAAACTGTTTTCATAACGTTTTGGTATTGTACAAGGTGCATACATGATATATACTTACAGGTTTTTTTTATAGCTGAAATTATATCAAAAATTCAATAATTATTTACCTAGTGGATGACCATAGCACTAAAAGCCGATATAATATCCTGTCCAACCACCATTAGTGCAGATCTTGCCTATCATAGAATTATGTAGAAGCACAGCGTTATCTATCCCAACTGTACTGTCCAACACACACATCCTGATTTTTTCTTTCTACAACCCTTCCTTTGTCTACACCTGTCAAAAGTGGGCACTCCATTGACATTCAACTACCTTAGGTGCTTGAACTCGACACCACAATCCAACACAGTCCAGCATTCTGCAACCATAGTGAGTTATTCAGAGAAATTGTCGACCATATCCATTTACAGCTCAGCTTAATATTATGGGCTCACGATGTATACTTCATTTTTATACTTTTATACTTTTCTGCTGGATGGTTAAGACCTAGGTAGATCAAAACTTATATACCAACACATGAACTTTATATTTCCTATGTGGTCATTGAAGTCTTCTCAGGGTTTATCTTGT